>JAGDQP010020849.1:5587-25424 GCA_022664845.1 Lepisma saccharinum | reverse complement strand
AGCGGTGGACGTAGTGGGTTTTAGGATCCCCACCACCCTTATAGCTTGAGGATCATGAACCTTGCCACCTCGCGCCAAGTTCCTTTGTTCCTGTTACATGTTGTCACCAAGGAACTTGGCTCATCCGTCTCCCATTTCACACCTTTTTAGGGCTAAAGAACTTGGCTCCACTTTTTGCACCTCTGGTGTTTTTGTTCGGATTGTAGAAGTCCACAAGTATCTCACATTTGTTCTGGAAAATTCGAATTTTCCATAAAAATGTATGGTGCATGGGTATATCGTATTCAATGTGTTGAACTATTGAGTTTCAAATTTTGTGTGGAATTTTTGTAAATTCCATTACCCCAAGGAAAGAAAACAGCATGAGTTTTATTTTAAATAGCACGTTTTGTTTTCTTCATAGGTGACGCTGTAATGCCCAAGAAAAATTTCAACTATTATGAACTAAGTTAATACTAATATACTAGTAATGGTAAACAATTTTATAACACTAAAAAATTCCAAAGAACAAATACTAAAAATTGCCTAATCTTTCAATTCTCTCTTTTCATCCGTGATTTTTTTCCCTTGAATCGCGTGTCCTTGATTTTGCTCTTTTCGGATTTTTGTCGGTCTGTGAGTATCAAATGATTGAAAAGCAGTGCATTGAATACATACGTTAAGGAACTAGATTGTAATGTCACTTTTGCTGTTTGTGATTAGTCAATTTTGGAATATAAACTTTAAAAAGAAATTTGATTCAACGTTTTGAGGATGAGTTCAAAAAGTACTTGTACTCGAATTTTGTGAGCTTGTAAAGCTAACAAAAAATGGTTGCAGAATCGCATATTTACATCGAATTGGATCCGTAGACGTAAAGTGGGGCATAGAAATTTGCTTTTACATTAGTTATGTACCCTTGTAACCTAGGACCACCTCAATTCCCGTTTTGACAACGTCCGCTATGTAAAATAATCCCAATGGTTCGCACCAGTTGAATAATCGATAAATGAGCACACTTGTTGAAGTAGTAGATATCTGTAAAGCTGCAATAAAACATTGATGAATTCTCTCAATATTTCTAACAACTTATCTTAAGATTAATTTATTTTAAATCAGCCAAGTAAAGACACACTTTACACGATAAAATTCTCGAAGAATATCGAAAACTACGAGTACTGAAAAACTGTGCCAAGTACTTTTAAACCAAGAATACATATTAAAGAAAAAAGATGGCAGGAAATTCCTGAGTGCCTACTAGTTCCGGGGCATTATTTTATCAAAATTATTTTAGAATTATGAGTATACTCAGTCAATATTACTCTCCAGTGCATAACCGGTCACCAAGATATTGAAAGATACAAGTGTCGACGTATTTATAAGAGTCAATTGCACAAAATGTTAATCCCGAGTTAACTTATCTACGTGCCATAGACGAAATAGATATAGACTTCAAAACCCTTTTTTCTCAACATCTTTTCCGCCACCTAGTGTCTGTTCAGCCGAACTAGGAACGAAATAATACTAGTTCGTAAGAATTATTTTTTAAACCGAGAAAATCACAGAGTGCAAGCTGAGCATTTTATGCTTCACCTTATGAGTTCACAAAAGTGTTACATCGTAGATATTGGGCATGCCTTACTAACTAACTTTACTTTATTCCTAGTTCTGGTGGACTGACACCAGGGGTGGCATGATGGATATAACGAAAATAGGAATTTGCTTTCTATAACCGTTTTATCTATGACTCGTAAACAAGTTAATTCGGGTTCGAAATGTTTTGTGCAACTGGTTCTAAGAGTCTTTGACTATTCCTAGATGACTATTGTCGTCATTGACGTTACTACAGGCAATCACCTACTTGGCCTGCCTCTGTTTTACAAAAACTGACTCCAAATCTTAAACAGTGTACAGACTATGCGAAATGGTACTACGATTATGCCAAACTCATATACCACTAGCGTGCAGGACGTTTGAATATACTGCATTAAAACTATGAACCTGTAACTCTTATTAACAATCATTAAATTAAATTAGAACACAAAAAGTGAAACAGATTTAATTATAACGGAACGTGTAGAACTGTTATTGGCAAACTTCAAGAGAAAAACCGACTTGATACGAAAAAAAACTAGTTCATTAAATTAAGATGGTAATTAATAATTTATTCTAATTATCAACCAGCCACAGTTTAGCATATATAAAATCTTTAATTAACATGAATATATGAAACCTTTAAAGAACATTTTTCCTTCGGTAATTTCTTTATGTTGTAAATTAATATGTAACTAATTAAATATATTTTCACTTTTCATCTAGTTCCTAACTGGTCAGGTCTCTATCCTATCTTGTTTTAATTAGTAGACGATGGAAGTGAGAGTATATTCATTACGTTAGTAGAATTTTATATGGGTTCATGCGCTTTTTTAAATCCCGAATTCAGGAAGGATATTTTTAAAAAGAAAAACTTTGTTTACTGAATCTTATGGGAGAGAAGGCTTGCTGCTGAAAGGAGACACAAAGCTGATGAATTCCTTCTGTGTTATCATAGGTAACTAAGTGCAATGGTCGTTCTGATTGAAGTTTCCAAATACAGAGTTCATATTTCCTTTCCGTGTTATTGAATGCTAGAAGGATTATTTATATGATTAAATGTACCGTTAAGCCCGATCCAGACAAAACGCTGTGTCTGGACCGTAAAAGAATGTCTGTCTTCAAACTGAACGATGACTGCTAACTCGTCGTCCTCATTAAAGATACCTTTGTGCATTTTTGACAGAATCAAAGCATACAATTATTCATCACTAAATTGCTGTCCTATTGTAAGCTGTAGTCAAAGATACCTTCAGTGATGTGTACATGAAAATACATCAAAATTTTCGATAGTTGTATCTCAAAAGATAGATTGGAAATTTGTGTGTGGCAGTTCTCAAGTAATTTGTTTTGTAAAGTACTTAATTTCGTGATAATTACTTTGGTAATATAATCAAATTTACAGTGCAAGGCTAAAGTGGACAAGGAAGGCACTGGCTTATCTCCATATGTTATGATGTAGAGGAATATCACTTGAGGAACTAACCTTGCACGTTACACCATATCTGAAAAATCAGCCTGATTGAGTACGACCTACTAGTCCTAGAAATTTATTTCAAATGTTTGATTCCGAATGGGGCTTTGCACTTCAGTTTGCTTCTTACTCTCACGTAGTTTAGAATATCATTTTTATAAAAATATATTTTGCTGTTGTTTTGTGTTCCTGCGAGACGAGTGTGTTGTGCACCCTTCCGAATCTTACGAGCATCTCACATGTCGACCTCCACTGTTAACATAACCGAATCCTATCTTATTTTGGTTTAGCCTTTTGAAAGATACCAGATGAATGTTGCAATTGTGACTACTGCCAAACTCTGTAAATGCTTTGAAATTTCTAATGTATAAATTCACTTGTCAAAATTGCAGTAACGCCATATGTTTGATAACCTTTTCATCACTTCTAAACTAAACTAAACTAAATTAATCTGTTGAGTTCGGTGTCTTGAAGCGCACATAAGTGAATAGTTCGTTTTCTGCGCCTTGAAATTTGTTTTTCCTACATACAATATGTATGTTTTTTCTACATACGTATGTTTCATAATCTTTCCTGCGATAAGAATTTACTCATATGTTTAGATAAAAGTATAGTCCTATCCTATGTAACCTAAAGTAAGTGTCATTTTTAGCAATGGCCTTGTAGCAATAGTAATTTCTCAGCAATAGTGGCAATAGCAATAGTAATTTCTCAGCACTATGGAAGAGGGGTATTGCCGCCCACTGTGGGCGGCATTTCCCCAGGACAGACGACAATGACCGACAATATACACAGGTATTGTTTACTTTCGATAATCTAAATAGTCGTATCACTGAGCCAAAAATACAAGTTTTGTTACACTTTAGTGAATGTTAAACATCCAATAATTAAGCATCATGGAAGCTACCTGAAGTTTCAGTAAAAGTACAATTACCACATTGTGTCTAATTCCTGTAATTGTCCTAAATTAGTTATACTTTTAAAATATAATCTCTTTATGTATCATGTGCAAGAATCGTAATTTGAACGTAATACACTAAGAGGGGCGGCATTACCCGAACATGGGCGACATTAGCCGAACATGGGCGCCATAAACCGAACAGGGATAGCATGATTCAATAACGTGTACTATTTCTGTCCATTGTTTTCAACAAAATATCTTTGATATTTGTTAACTAGACTATGCCCTACAAATCCACGTTTAATTTATTACAAAAGGATAGAAAAGTACAGAGATATTAAATAATTCTCTTAAGTGGGCGCCAATCCTCCACTTTCCAGTACATCACCTAGAACAATACAGTTACCTTGGACGCTGTGTGGTAGGAAGTCATATTGTATGTTGGAATATTGAGAAATTAGAAAAATGTAACTAAGAATGACAAAGAATTTGTTGTGGCCTTTTGTTATGACATGAGTATGATTGTTATGAATACGAAGAATAAATGAATTGTACAATTTGAAGTAGTTTTATGTACTTTCGCAATGTTAAGTAACGTTTTGGTAATTTGCTTGAGCGTTGCTCAATAAATAGCATTACTGTAGCCACTATTTCTAAAGATCAGACTGCAAGAATAGTGTTAATTCTGGGATTTGAATTTGTAACCAGCGATTACTGCTAATGATCTAAACGTATCGCATTATACTCGAATGTAATGGAGAATGTTTTGGTCATAAAGTATTTGCTCAAGTTTACGCTACCATGGTGTATAAAGTAATAGTTGTATAGTGATAGTGAAAGTAGATTTCACCATAGACCAGTTTCCTTCTTGTATCACCATCATCTGGCAAAATCTATACCTTTTCAAAGAACAAATGTGGAAAACCAGCACCAATTTGCAGCACGTACAGTTCTTAACACCAACTTTCAACCAACCTACTCAGACCCGTGGATCTACATTCATACCAACCATTTGAAACTACTGTGTAACGTATGACAACTTATATTCAACCTCACTTTCACTACACTTAATATCACCTTTTGCTTCCATAACTGCACTGTCTCCATTAGTGTACAACAAAGGCTCACGTGTTACTCATTGCACTCAGGGTCGCCCCTGAGCAAAAATATTCATATTCGCCTGTCCGTTTTAATGTTTGTCGAGTGAAATTGTACTTCATGATTTATTCATCTTCACCGGAAATCATGTAAACCAAACAATTATTGTAATTAAAATGCTCATAACGCCCAAGTTATGAGATTTAAATTAAATCCTTAGACCACCTCCAATCCTAGAAATGCCCCTCAAACAAACTTCCTGTCCCTATAGAAAGGGCATAACCCTCTAGTGCAAGGACGTATATAGAGAAACTGAGTGCTCTAGTGGTTGCTTGCAACTTCGGTGGCTAGAAAAAGAGGCTTCAGGTCTCTTCAAAGAAATAAGCGATGTTATATTAAAATAGATTCCACAGATATGAATGCCATTTAACATATGGTCGCAACAGCAACAAAATATAGTACCTTCAGCAATACGACATTGTCGTTATAATTATAGTTACCACAACTAGGCCAATTTATAACAATATAAGTAGCTGATGTAACTAGCCGATACAGTACGGTCATAAATAATCCCCCCATTAGTAACTCAACAATGCATTGTTGTATAATTAGCTATAATGGTAACAAAACATCTTGCTAATTTAACTTGAAACAGAAATTTTACCATAAAATATTTTTTTACAGAATTGTAATTATGACAATACACCTAACCATGTGTATTGTCATAATGGCATAACACAATTAGCAAGACTTCTATTTGCAACCTATAGTATTGTTGTCCCAATTTCAACCATAACAAATAGGATTTTATGGTTACTACAACCATATTATTGATATTAAAATATTTATGGATGTTTCTAGTTAGCACTGAACAGCACTCCGAGATACTGCCTTGTAAATAAAGCTAGAAGCTCAACACATATTTTTTTCTAATTGAAAATAATAAAGTTTAATAAACAAATAAAAAAAATAGACCGGAATATCCAACTCGCCGAACAATTGAGCAGTCCATTTCCAAAACGGTCCTTGTCCACAGTAATTTAAAAAATGTATATATTAGTATATCTGAGTTAATTTCATTATTTTCTATTATTCTTCTGATTCCGAGTCCAACACGTTTGTCTGCCAATTCATTTAAATATGATAATAAAATGAAGAACCTAAAATGTTAACATTAAATGTGTATGTATTTTAAATTTCTCAGTATTGTTTCGAATAAAAGTAAACTGTTAATAATCTTGAACTTTTTCCGGTATTTTAAAGATATTCATATCTACAAATTGCTAGATCTTATTTTTCAAAGCTAGGAAAAATTACCAAGTTTGTAAGAGATGAGACATTCAAACATCGGGAGGAGATTACTTATATCAAAACAGGAAGAAAGTTCTATTAAATAAATATCAAAACATCCCGCGGTGGAACACTGGTACAAAGCTCTCGTCTGGTGCTTGGGGTTCTCGGTTCGTTTCCAGATCATGTCATGTGGGTTTTGTGATGGATAAGCACCATGTGTATGGGTTTTCTTGGGGTTCTCCAGTTCCCTCAAACTTTTTTTCTTCATTCAACCATTTTTCCCATCATCATCCATACGACATGAGCCAATGTTGCCTAAAGGCTTTAAATAAAATTCAGATTACGACGACATCGTCACGAATGACGTCACTTCTCGACACACTTACGTGCGAGATGTCGTCTTACAATGGACACTCATCAAGCAATAGGGCACGATTGTGATGAAAATTCGTACCCAGGTACAGTCCCTATATATAGTAAAACAAAATTATAGATACTATGGTCAATTGTTAACGACAAAGGGACCCGAGAAAAGTGGAATGTACAATGCAAGTAAATCAAATCATAAACGCTTTTTCTCTCACAGAAAATTATACACATTGAAAGCAAATGGCTCAAAATGGATACTGGACAGAAGGGAACATACGCTGGAGGGTATGTCGATAATGACAGTCACCAAGAAGGCAAACGTGGCCATCTTGACTACGTTTTAAAATTTTTAAATAGTAAAATGATCATTTGTTATATCAATATGTGATGGAATGATCCAAGAAACCTACTTAAGAACTTAGTTTTGGCACGACTTTAATTCTGTACGACAAAATGGTACGTAAAAGTGACCCGCAGTATGGCACCCTCATCTCGCATTACGTCTTCCTGAAATTGGGATTTCATTTTCCGTTAGTGTATTTATAACTTTATACTGCACTTTAAATTGAGGCCATTTAGATCATATTTCCCAACATAGTGGTACCTCAACTGTAGCCGTTTGTTTTAAAACGTAGTTCTAAAATGGCACAACAGATGGGTGCAGAGGCATCAAGAATATTTAGTACAGAAAGAAGCCCGTAAATGAACAAAATAAACTAGACTTTATAAACAAATATATTTTCTAAGGAGAATCCTAAATCTTTAAGCTACATAGATAAACCTCTGGTCTCCTGAGGATATTGTCACTTCCTGAAATCTTTCTCTAAAATGTTTTTGAGTGTAGTAGGTTAAAATTTATAGATTTACTGATCGAAATTAATAAAATTGAAACTCCACTTTGAGGTAGATGTCGTGAAATAAACTTTCGTGATGTTTAATTTCTTCCATTGGGAAGAAATCGTTCTGATGAACAATGAAATTTACATACATTTAGAGCGTTGCCATTCCTAGTATAATCATACCATACCATACCTATTATACCTAGCATAAACCTTTAAACTGCTTTTGCATCTAGCATTTAAGAGTAAAATTCACCATAATCTTTCACTTGAGCAGAGTAAACCCAGTGTTCTCTCTCAGTCACACATAAATATAAAAACGCACACACGCTGTGTGTTTCGGAGAACACGAAATTAAATAATAATAAGTAAAATAACATAGGTAAGAAAGGCGAGTCTATTTTTGGTATAATTTTATATGAAATAGCATAATTATGTTATCGCAGCGTCATAATGTTCTGCTATTTGAGTGGCAACGCTGATAGATCTGTAGAATTCAAGATATGGAAGATTGTTTTGTGCTTTATACAACTATCCGAAGTACCCGCCCGTTGGAGTAAAAATTCCTGGCATTAATATTCGTATTACTTACTTACTCTATGGCTTACGGAACTCGCAAGTTCATCGCCGCAGTAACAAGCGTTAGCCGTCGGGTTCTATCCTGGGTAAGATCAAGCCAGTATTCATCACAAACACCCATGTCTCGAAGATCCCTTCGAACATTGTCCTCCGAACCTCGTATCGGTCTTCCGAACGATCTTTTTCCCTCCGGCTTTCCAACCAAGATTGAATATAATATTCGTTTTACTCCTATCTGAGCTACATTTCCTTCCCATCTTAGTCGTCGTGATTTTATTATTCTTACAACATCGGCTAAGTCGTACAGACCGTGAAGTTCTTCTTGATGCAGTCTCCTCCATTCTCCAGTCATTTTGTCCTGTTTCGGTCCATATATCTTTCTCAGAACCTTATTTTTAAACACTCGTAATTTATGTTCATCTGCTATGGTCGTACTCCAACTTTAGCAACCGTAAAGTATTACCGGCAGAATAACCATTCTGTACATTTTCAATTTCAACTTCCTTGATATTAATCGCGATGTTAGAAGTTTCTGTTTTGAATAGAAACATGCATTGCCCGACACTAAACGACTTTTTATTTGTTCCGTTACCTCGTTTTTGCTTGTTACATGTGCTTCCATTTTTTTTACTCTCTCTGCGGTCTCATTCTTAATTGCTATGTACCTATTTCCTTCATTCCCTGTGTTTCGACTTGTTATCATGTATTTTGTTTTCTCTATGTTTACCTGTAGACCTATCTCATCGCACGCTTCTACTAGGACATCGATGTTACTTTGTGATATTCGTACTACTACTACTATTATAGTTAATAATACTACTGCTAATATTACTCCACAACTACTGCCACAACTAATAATACTACTAGTTCTACTACTACTAATGCTACTACAACAAATACTTTTACTTCTATTAGTACAACAACAACTACTACTGTTATTGTCAACACTTCAAGTAGCAATACTACTGAAAAATAGTGCTACAATGTTTTAAAACATTAAAGCTACATATTTTTATCTACATCAATCCAAATTGTAATTTAAAGATCTATACTATTTATTTCTGACTGCAGTCTAACTTAAAGATTGGACTAAAGTATTTATTTCATTATTATAAGCAATAAACTTACTGTTTTTTATGAATTAAATCGCGACACAGTCACTTCCGGTGGCTTAAAATAACAAAAGCTCCTACGCTTGAACAAAAAGAACACGTATGCAAAAGTTGGTAGAAATGTGTGCATGCATATAGATTTAAATCGTGTTCAAACAAACAAACAAACACAGAAACAGACATTTGTTTTATATAGAGCTATACAAATGTTCTCAAACATCGTGAAAAAGGACCAATAAGATGGGTCAATAAACTTGGATTTTAGGTCCTATCGTAGCGAAGTCTTTTTAAATAATAGCACCCTGTCCGGCCACCGTTTATCCGTGTTCGGAAATAAATCTAAGAAACCTCACTGTTTAAAAGCGGATTCAGGAGTTGCTGAAAATTTCTTGAGTAGACTAGCTTAGCTCAGAGCCGCCAGGACAGTCTTCGTTGGTGTAGTGGATCAATGTTTAAAAAAAAACAATAGCTCAAATTGTTTCCATTCCGTAAAGCCTAACTGCACACTAATGGTATAAGAATTGTTGGACACAATACGAAAAATACTGTTCGTGTTCCAATCCGTGTGCCAGGTGTCATAGTTGCAAACCTATGCTCTGTAAAATTCAATTTTACAAATAATTTCCATTTCGTTTGACGTAGCAGCACCAAACTTGAGGTAAACGTTATTCAGCACAATAGAAAAGAATGTGGGTGTATCCGTTCCCAAGTATCCTAGTCCCCAGTGTTGCCAATCTATTTTATTGATATTGATGTTTTGTGTATCTGAGATGGCATCAAGCGACTGGAACTATTGCGGTTGTTAATAGAATAGCACTGATAGCTAGTTTTATCACTTTCCTTATTTCATGGTGGAAAAATATATCTACTTCTCCACTTACAATAAAAGTACCCATAGGTAAGTACAACAATTTGCTGGAACTGCACATTAAATTACCTGCCTCCTCGAAATGAAGCTATCAAAGTACACTTTAGCTGCTAAACGGTAAACCCTACCACTAAACCAAGGTAAAGTTGTCTTCAAGGGTCATTCAAAAGTCAAGAAAGTACTCTGTTAATTCTCACACTAAGACGATAATCAAAACTATAATCATATCATAATGTAAGGTGAGAGGTGGCGGACAACAGCAACATGCCCGCCATATTGAAATCCGCTATATTCGATCCCGGTTAGATTTATTAAATAGGAAGGGGTTCATGTGATGTATCAATTTGGACTAGAAAAGTCCTACAAATTCAATGGTGAAATTTGTTTTAATATATATTCAACAGTTTTCAAGTTATTAACAGAAACTTAATTGTAAATATGTATGAAATGTGTGCAGTATTACTGTATAATTAACTTGTACTGGCTAATACCGAGCTGCCGTAGTTCAATTTGTAGAGCGTTAACTTCGCATTCGGGAGGTACTGCGCTCAATACCATTGTCAGACTATCTTGAGTTTTCACGGGGTTTTCTCTCAGTCATACCAGGAAAATGCCGGGATGTTACATTCAATTTAGCTTCTTTCCCATATCCTATTCCAATCTGAGCCACAGATGCCTAAGTACCATCAATAGACAACCTAAAAATAATTGATACATATTTTTATCGTATGATTTGTGCCAGGGTACACCCAGAGATATTGAAGAATTAGAATCAAGCGCAGGTGCTCGGAAACTGAAAAAGATACTAAACCCCTAGCTGAGAGATTGTGAAGAAGAGAGATTGTCATTCAGGTATCTCCAATTTTATTGATGATGACCACTTCTTTGGGTGAAACCCCGCCATTGAACAGTTGAGGTTTCTAAAGGCATGTGTCGCTTTATAACACAATGAGCGAATCTGTATAATAATTTGTACATCGGACTGTTTAACTTGCCTAACGTCATTAAGAATGTAAAAAGTGTGAAAGTACTCTAAAAGGTTAATGCATGTGAGGGTTTTTAGATCAATTCCTCTTCCTCCTCCATGGAGGCTTCCTGAAATATTCGTTTATCCTTGTATCCAGACCTGGAATCACAAAGAATGTGTGACTTGCCACACAGATGAATATTAAAACCTTTTAAAAACAATCATTTTTCACAATTCCTTCCAGGAAAACGTTTTATTGACACCTTCGTTTATTTTTTCTTAGCGCACAACATTCAGACTTTCTCTTTTGTACTTGGAAATATATATATACAAGGGTGGTAAGACATACAAAGAAAACGTGTTGACAAGCCATAAACACACAAAAACGATAAAAACCGAAGTTCGTAACAGTTTCGATACCGTAACGACAATCTTCATCAGACACATCACCTCTCTTCCATTGAGAAGTGCTGTGTATCATGAAGATTGACGTAACTGTGTTGAAAATATAACGAACCTCAGTTTTTTTAAAATCGTTTTGTGTGTTCACGGTTTGCCAGCATTATTTCTGCGCATACCTTGTCACGACATGGAAGCAATACCAGTATGTTATTACAATATACACAGGGTGGTAACGCACCAACAAACGTCGAAGAATGATAGTAATTCAAAAATAAAAAAGCTTATTCACCGAGCTGGAAATTCTGCAACATTTCTGGGCTAAGTGTAGCATAATGAAATTTAAAGATTCGCATGCCCAATTCTATTGACTGTAGAGCAAATACGACATGGTATCCACCAAAAATGCATATTCCAAAAGTGTGCGATGACTGCGAAGAAATTCGTCAAAGAAGTAGGCAATTCCCAGGATTTCTCTAAATTAAAGAAAGATGGAAATGAACATACGTAAAACGACTTTCCGAGTGAGAAAAGATGATATATGTAATCAGCGCCATCGAACCTGACAACGACATTTTCTCTTTCTCTCTCTCCATGTGCATGAGACCAAATTCACGAACCGCTTGAACTTTCTGCTTTTCCTATCTATGTCGGAACTTGCAATTTTTGTTGTCCACAAGTTGGCAAATGGTATTCTAACTCTATAGCTTACAGGTCTCGCACGTTCCTCGCCGCAGTATCGAACTTTTGACATTGGATCATATCGTGACAACATCAAGCCAGTTTTCATCACGAACACCTACCTCTCGGAGATCCCTTCTTATAGTGTCATCGCAACGACGTCTCGGTCTTCGCAGCCGTTACTTTCCCTCCGGATTACAAACTATGATGGAATTTAATATTCGTTTTTCGTCCATCCGAGCTATATGGCTTGCTGCTTAGTCGTTACGATTTCATTATTTTTACATCAGATGAATCGTACAGCCCAAGGAGTTGTTCATTATGCAATCTGTTCTATTCTCCGGTCATCTCGTCCCGCTAGTGTTATGAGGAATTTAATTTGAAATGAGAAATATAATTGTGGTATTATAGAGAAAATGGAAAGTGAACAGCAGCTGATGTTTTGATTTTACCACTCGATGCATAATATTCTACCTGTATTGAATAAGTGTCACTTCCACAAACCAGAATATTAGCACACTCCTTTACTTGCAACTAACCCTCCGTCCCCACAACATATATAAGACGCATCTCGCGAGTTATTCTTTACTCTTAAGGCTGATTGATGTCCCATTTGCTCTTCGGTGTCAAGATTGAAGAATTGTACACATAAAACTCGGAAGCTTAATTCACACATTTATTTGTTGAGTAGGCTTGTATGCAGCGTTATATATATTTAAATTTCAATGTGCACGGCCATGGCGCGAGTCCGTGGGAGTATATTGAATGCTGTGGTCCGGAACCCACTTTACCACCAACTGTAGGTCCCATCATTAGAAGTCAGCAACTCGTTTTAACAGTTCGTAGCTTTTCTTAATGATGATGCTGACACGGAGACTTCACGAAGTGTCAGAGACCGATTTGCGTGAAACTTGGTACACATATAGCGGACATCTTGTTCCCACCTGTACACCTAATTTTCACTATCAACATATCGATAAGGTTCTTGCACTGTACACAAGGCATGTATGCACCTTTCTTTACGTCATGCCAAAATTAGACAACATTCAATTTGTCTTCCAATGAAATTCTTCTCTGCTCCTTTGGCTGTTTAGCTGGTGGGTGGTAAACACCGTCGCTGCGTTCACCGTCAGCGGCGTCGCTGTCTTCGGGATCATCTTCCAGATGTACGGCGAAAAAATCTGCTCCACAGGTTCCTGTGACTCATCTACTCCGTGTGAAACCCGTCCACAATATTATTGCAGATATATTAAAGTAGAATTTGGTAATCCAGATTACCAGTTTCTGTTCTTCAACTGTTACCCTGCCATGCACACTCATTTGTACACCAACAACTTCTAGTTGGTCTCTAATACATACTAACACATGATGGGGATTCATTAGTGACATGTTATATTTGACCATTTGGAATATACAGCAGATGACGCATAGACATTTGATTATTCGCTTTACTTGTGCATCACATTCTGCATTGCTTCATTTCTTCTCTGGCTCACAATTCGTAGCAGACTCTTTAATAGCAGCTGGAATGATAATAAACTGGTGTCCCTTATATATGTAAAACTTTGGTAAACTTAATTTTTATATGGGCCAGTCTAGTAACTTTTGACTTCGGACCGTCACGACTTGCCCCCCTGTCTATTAAATTCCACACCCATGCCTCTGCCGGGACTCTAACCCTGGACATTCGAGCCGTTGACCTACCGCCGCAGACCGCACGGCCATTCCCTATATGTGTACCAAGTTTCACGCAAATCGGGTTCTGACACTTCGTGGAGTCTCCATGTGATTAATAATTTTAATCCTCACACGTTATTGTAACTCTATTCTTCATTACAAATTAATGCCAACATGATTTGTTTTATTTTAATGTGAACACCCTTTACCAATTCGTAGACAACACAAATTAAACGTCCAACGTGCTGGCAAGAAAGAAAACGTGTTGGCGGTCCAGTGATACCAACGTGAGGAACAAGAGCACAATAACCATGTGCCGTGTACCCTTTGACCACGAACAGTAAAGTAAGGAAGACTTCAATTCAGGCGAAGTCCTGCACCACTTATTCTCCCGTTTCTTCTCCTTTCTGCATTCAATAGAAGTTGAACTTGCGGAAATAAATTTGCCGTGCATGACTTCACTCACTAAGTCCTTTCACAAGATGTATTTCCATGATAGGAGTTCGTGTGCTTTTCGAGTAAGATTTGCTCACAGCAATATCTATTTCTCGAAAACTAGTAGAAGCTCTCAGACATCAGGAAAGTACTTAAGAACTTTGGTTTATGTCAATCTCAACAACAACAATCTATGTCACTGATGAGTCTACAACGATACACATTCAACTGGATAAAAGGGACAACACAAAAAGGAAGGCAGTGACTGAGTAATGAAGAAGGAAGATGACTTTGGTGTATCTGTTCTTACTTATTACAGAGTGAAGTCTGCTTCGTTAACACTTAATATACACAACGCATTATTCTGATATTCAAATCCTCATCTGTGGGTGGTGGTTGATTCGCTCTTGTTTTCAAAGTTACTTGGACTACTCTCGAATTTGATTAACAAGTATTCAAGTTTCTCGGCTTCCAATTCCCTTGATATTTCTCTGGTAATCCCAACTCATTAAAACCGTTTTAGCTTCTACTCCAAATGCTTTTAGCAGAAGTTCATTTTGTATTATGCCATTTGGTAAAACCTCTGTCCTTAAAACATTCATAGATAAATCAGCTTTTATGTAAAGTTTTACGTAAAGCGTAAACCAAAAATTAAAAAAAATAGATATATTTTTTAATGGTGAAAGTATTTTTTTTTAATAAGTTTTGACTTTCTAATTTAAACTGATAAATGTGAAAAATATTTTAACTATACTTTCTTACAGTTGTGGGGCTTAGGAGCAAAAGCAGCACTCTCCACTCCAGAAAATTTTACGAGAGATCCAAAAGAAAATTTATAGTGGAAAATATCATTGTATATGGGTAGTTTTTTCCTGTGGTTCCTACACTAAAATTACAAAATACACAACGAATTAGTGCTTTACCTTCATTTACCTTTATTGCACCCTTTAATGTACACAATTGCATCAAAATATCTCGTTTCTCAAAAAGTGGAGACTCTAGCTTTTACTTCTAAGACTTAAAATTCAGTTAAATGTTACCTAGAGGCTAAGTAGATCTAAGTCCAGTAAATTGACCTTGAAGAAAAATAAGTTTATATTTGGTTCAAATAATTATTAAGATGGAAATTCAGGTTACGGCAACCTTGATTTATACAATTTGGAATACTTGAGTTGGAATGTATATTGGAATCGAACTTGGAATACTCAAACATATTGGAATCCAATATAGCGCTCTTCAGAACGTCAAGAGTGAAATTTAAACCGAATCGGATGATTGTTTTCAATAATGAAGTGTTTCTTGAATGCCACCAGCTTGGGTTTGCAAATTCAAGATTTCTGATTTTCTGAATCGAATACCTCATTACTCTAGATACGATTTTTTTTCCATGAAAATTTGTAGGTGCTTTTATACCTATATTTTAATATTCTCACAGATTATTTACTGCCATTTTAACGAACTGACATTTCATTTCCTGTAAGATGAGATAAGGACTGGTCATGTTAAAATAAATCAATATCTAATAACTCTTTTTAAATTATTAGGTAATATTTTGGAAAGCGAAATGGCAAAGTTTGAATAGGCCAAAAGCAATCCAAATAGCCTTCATAAATTTAGTAGTAGATTGTACTCGATTGGTAATGTGGAACGTCGTCGAATTTTAGATTTCAGTATTGCTAAGGGCGGAAATTTTGGTAAGAAAGAAATTTCTCCTTCTGTTGCATGCTGTCTAGCTGGATTTAGAGTATCTCAGAAAATCACAAGTAAAACTTTAACATGTATTTTATTATTTGCTGTACTTCTATACTGGGCTGAAATGAAGGGCATAGGGAAACCAATGGTAACTAACATTGAGCATGAATTGAGATATTACGTAAGGAAAATCCATTTTGTCTTTCCGGCATATGCGGCTTCCCATGAAACAAGTTGCCAATATGCTGCCATCTGTTCTTTTCAAATTGAACTATTTCCACAGCTCAGCTCACATTAGTGATACCAATCTATTTCTGTACACAACTCTTTTTTTTAAATATTATTACCATTGTTTTTCCCAATGCCCTTGAAATATCCAGCGACAGTATCTTTTGATTCTTTCCCTCCCAGATTTTCGAGTTAAAACGGACACGTTTAGATTTCAAGACTTGTTTCTTTATTTGTCCACTTTAGGTACCTAGTATCATCTAAAAGCATTTCTTGTCTGGCGAAGTTAAACAGCTGGACACGGCATCAACTCCACAAGTTGTTGAAAGATCTCTGAAAGATTGTTAAACCTTGCAGTCTTGATAGCTGTCCACAACCCCTGAAGATACTAGATCTTGAGTGCGAATCTCTACCATTCCCGATAAGTGGTAGAGTGAGTTAATGTGGATAGAATGTGTTGTCATACCAGTCGATGGATCTGCCAGAAAGCTTCTCGAGCTAATTCTGGACAGCCTTGGCTCGGTGATATTGCATATATCTTCCTTTAAAAGCCTATCTTTGCAATTGAAGAATAAGTTCGTGAACGGCTTCAAATGGCCACCAAGTAGTTTAACGTAGTAGTCATTGGTCAATCACATGTTTAGGAGGACCAGAGAACTATGCTTCGTGTAAATACTCTACATCAGGATGAAATCAGGATGCCTTGTTGACCAATCAGCCATTGATTCATGGATACTGCGATGGGCCCGTTTCCAAAGCATCAGCTTCATACAAATAGTTTCATGATTCATAGTACCACACCACATTTTGCCGGGCCTCAAAGATACAATTATCTTGTTCATGAGTCCACGTAAGATGCTGTATCACGTCACGTGATATCACAGAAGCTCTCTGGTGAGTCTTGTGTTTTCATGTCCTGCTGGGTATGCGCCTGGTACCTCCTGAATTGAGTGCAAATGTGGTTTGAGGTAGTATTGCTGCTCGATTATCATGAACAATTCTAACCAGAAGTCATTTGTCCTGCTTATTAAGCACTGCATAGCATTGTCTTCACTGAGTGGTAATGCCTTCCATGAGGTATTCTCAGAATACACGTAACAACGCGGATGCAAGGAAGTTGAACGCCCGAACAATTTTAAAAATGGCATACCCTTCCACAAGGCACTGATTATGGAAAATTATTTAATTCCTATCTCTTTACCATGATCAGGATAGCCAGCGTTCAACCTGGATTCGCGAGATAAATCCTAACAAGTTATCAACAGTTTCATTTTGCCTAAGCCCCTTTCAATTGGTCAAAGCCTCTTTCAATTTGCCAAAGCGCAATTATTAAGTGAATGTGGAGCTACTTAATAATTTGCATACTTACTTTCGCCATTTGAATGTACTGTATACTTAGTTCTTCTATCTCAGTCACAAACATCAACAATCAAGGTTTACTGGAAACCATTGATTTTTGTGGGTGTATATTGGAAAATGGAAGTCAAAATTCATTTTTTTATTTTCCCGGATACTGAGCGTTACATAGAAAAAAAATCAAATGAAGTTTGTTGAGCAAGGTATTATTATTTTTTCTCGTTACTACCTTTCTTATAATTTGAACAATCCTAGTGATAGAAAGAAAGTCCAAGCGTCTTACCATAAGGAAATTGTGTCCTACAGGTAGTACGTAGAGAAATTAAGAAAATTAATTGTTCGCGTTCTTCCGGCAGGACGCGTGTCTGGACATTCTATCACTAAAGGTACAAAATAATTTGAAACAAAAAATAACTTTTTTTTCAGAAACCACAATCATTAGATCAGTTTCAAAAATTCTTAAAAAGCTCGGAACTTGACATATAGAAAATACTTGGTCAACCAAGCCACATATAAAACGTATTCAAAAAAAAATCAACGTTGTGCTACGGTCGGAATCTTGGACAATTGCGGCCAAAATTAATTTCTTTTAGTTTTCGAGGAAACTAAGCGTTACATCGGGAAAAAAAGTTTTAAATCAGGTTTATTTAGTATATTTTTTTGTTTGAATTTCTTTTATTGTCAATTGGTCAATCCCATTTCCTCACACAAATGCTCTGTTCAAGTTTCCAACTGCAACAGTTTCTACTCAAAAAACTGAGTACTTTGTGTTACACAGTGAAAATGTGTTAAGAAATTAAATATTCCCAGAGGGTATCATGACCTCAAAAGCTGAGAACACCAGTGTCAGATATTTTAGCTGTCTGCAAAGAAGCAGAAGACAGCCAAACTGTGGGTACAATATATGAAAATGATTATCCTCATTATGGAGTTTATTGGAGCCGAGATGACAGGAGACTTTACACTCCATCTCAATACATCAATCGACATATTACCTTTTATCATGCTGCTGGTTATAAATTGTGTGCAGAAAATTCTCATATCTACTAATATTTAATAGCTATCATAACCTTTCGGTACTTATTTGAAACTGATTAAAATTTAGTTCAGGTTTATGGTATTTAATTCTTAGTGCCTACATTTTGTGTACTGATGTTATCATGTATGTTATTTCCTCTCAGAGAAATTGTGTAATCAGTGTAGCAAAATCTTTTGCGAGTAGTTTATATTTTCGGCATTAATTTATATCTTGATTTTCTAAAGAATGCTAAATGAAAATAGAATTTTATGACAATCAGTTTAACTTTTGTCCATTTTGTGGCTTCTGGGTCGATGTAAATAATAGTCTTAACAACAAAAATGTTGATAATTCATGCTAAACAAACTAATTTAAATTATATTTTGAAAGTGCTGCATAGATTTTGTGAAAGCTGGAAATTGGTGAATATCGGTAGTCATTTTCCAAGATGGCGTCCGTAGTATAACTTTAATTTTTCGAAACTTTTCATACGTATCTTGGATGGCCAGGTACTTTCTATATTCCAAATTCAATGCTTTTAAGTTATTTTTAAAACGTGATATGAAAATTTTCGTTTCCGAAAAAAAAGTGCTTTTCGTTCTGTCATCTTGTGGCTTTATGATTGGTCAAATGGGATAAAAAGTAATTACAAAAAGGATTTATAATTTTATGCTGAACAAACTTTGTTTTAAACTTTTTTTTGTCAATGTGATACGCAGTTTCCGCGAAATTTAAAGAAAAATTGCCGTAATTTTCCAAGATTGGTTTACCAAGTACCAAAGTTTTACCAACTTTTCTAAATGATTGGTTTATCAAATAACTTGAAAAATGCAAATTTTGATCTAGAACGGGGATGCATCGTTGATAAATTTACGTATTCCGCATCATTCTCTGCGGTCTAGTTGTAAAACGTTTAGTTGTTTTGAAATGCAACTTCGATAAAACAACACGTGAATATTTTTTGATACATCTCATACAATCTTTCTATTCTCATTACAAACTTGTTATTTGTTCTGAATGTTTGATGTTAAGACCTGTCAAATACGTTAAGATAAAATGAATCAAGTAACGTACAAATTTACCTAAAACTGTATGCTTAATTTCTTACAGTGTTGATTTCATATATCTTTTTCACCAGGTCGTTATTTGTAGGGGAAATTCCCTAACATTTCGTATGTTTCCCCTAGGTACATCACTTGCCTAGTTTCTTATAGGGAGAGAAAACCAGTGTATTTACGAATGTAATACTTCAATAGGGGCAGATGTGCTTGGGCATTTT
>JAGDQP010020848.1:19778-32618 GCA_022664845.1 Lepisma saccharinum | reverse complement strand
CATATCAGGACCAACCGTTACATATACCATATGCGAACATTTTTTTTAAAAAAAATTATGAATCCTATACCGCATGGGGGCATTGAAGAATATGTAGTAGCAATAATGACGTGTCGCGACATGAAGTACACTCGAATTCACAGAAAATAGGAAGTAGGAGGTAAAATAATATATGGAGACCCGTACTGTTCTAAATTTTCCGTGACCCCTACAGTTTGTACATGGTAATCAAAATCTTAATTAATTTTAGTAATAATAATAATAAGTAATAACTTTAAGGATATGCTCTAGTTTAGTGGTTCTCAACCTTTTTATTCCGAGACCCGCCTTGAAGGACCTAAATTTTCACTTACTTACAACCCCATTTTTTTTTTTAAAAAAAAAAGAATAAACGTAACTGTGACACTCTAAAAACCAGATACTGAAATTTAAAAATCAAACATTTTCTACTCACCAAAGTAGTGTAACAGATATGCCAGTCATTTTTGCATATATTGATGTATCTTGGACTCAATGGCATTTAAGGTCGTAGTGTGCATCAAGCCTGTTTCTACTCTTAGTTCTCACTTGAATTAGAGGGGAAGATCCTTTTTTTTTGTCACAAATATGAAGTGAAGGATTGTCCTCATCCGATATGAGAGTCTCGCAACTCCTCTGGACCTCCTAATAAATCGCGACCCATAGGTTGCGAACCTCTGCTCAAAGTACTTGTTTTATCAGCTGGATGTTATCATTCTATACATAGAGTACATTATAACATTAATTAAGGATCACAAACTTTGGTATTGTTGTGGTATATGACAAATTATTCCCCAGTATGGAGTTCAAATTGATGTTACCAAATATTGAAGAGCGAAATCTTGAATAGTTTAATGACTCTTTTCCCTAAAAGAGTGATTGCTGTTTTATACCCTTTACAGTATGTCGAGCCATTTGTTTCCCGCAATGGAATTTAGAATCCAAGGAGATTATCGCTAATACCGTTGTTGTTAGTGTTTGCAGAAGTTGGGGAATTTATTTCTCATTTCTTATTCCTTCTTTCCCTGTTAGGGGACGTTGAATAATTGTAGCATCGGTTTTTTCCTTTCTTTTTCTTATAAGAACAAAGGAGAAAATGTCAGATGTACACGGAGGTACTTTCAGAAAATATAATCTTGGTTGAAGAAAAAATACTCTTTTTTTTTGTACAAGGTTGTATCTAAATCTTTTTGCTCTAACTGTTTTCGCTTCTACCTCTAGGCTTGTAAGATATACAGGATTTGTTCCGTATTTTTTCAAACTGGACCCCCCCCCCCCCCCCCCCCCCACCACCAACAACAAATAATTTATATTTTGATTTAAACATTATATTTTCTCTCCTTTTTTTTGTCAATTCCACAAGGCTCTGTTCTAGATTAGGGTAAACATGGGTCATTTAATCACCTGTTGTGTTTAATTGTGTGTTCTTTAAAAGTTATTATTATTATTATTTCTTAGGTGAGAAAGATTGATTAAAATGAGATTACTCTAGATCAGTGATTCTCAACCAGGGCACACCTGTTGAAACGATGCGAATTGTTAAGTGTGTCGCAAAACTTCTAAGATTGTGATTTTGTTGGCTAAGGCACTGTAAATAATTTCACTCAATATTTATTTTGAGAAAAGGAACCAGGCAAGATTAGCGCGCGCAAGACCGAGACACTAGACATTCGTGTCAGGCTATATGATGGACCCCAGTGAAATACGTTGAGAACCATTGGTCTGGATTGTGTCAACCGTGTTTACACTAAACTGGATTTGTTCCGTCTACTCTGTGCATAAAATTAATTTTATTCGGTGTTAGACTCTATTTAATGTTCTTTAATTTCATTTTTATTCGTTAGGTTATTTAGGTTAGTGAAGATTAGTTTATAGATTACGTTAGATCAGATTTTCCATGTTTAGTCTAGACTGGGTTTGTTCCATTTATATTCTGGATAAAATGAAGGGAAACTTATCTTAAAAAACAATTTGTAATTCAGTTCATATGGACTATCTAATAATTGTCTTTTTTCTTCTTTCGTTTACAGGTGAGCATGCGTGTTTGATTTCTGATGCTTGGGAATATGAATGGTATGTATCGGAAGATTGTTTTTCATTTTAATTGGAAGAAAATTTTATAAATTTGTCAACAAGAATATTCATTACGAGCGAAACATAAGAATAGTGTTTTTCAAGCTATTCAATTGCCTTCATCTAATAATCTATTCTAGTGAATTAAGGCTTATTTCACTCTACAAAACGTTGGAATTCATCTCACTAGATGTCAGGCTGTGAACGTGTAGCATTGTTATAAGCAATCTGCAGAATTAACTTGGGTAGTCTTACGAAGTTTTATCCCGTATTTTACTACGGGAAGGAACTGTTAAATTTTTATATTATTTCGTGTATCATTAAGTTGTCGCTATAATTTTTGCCGTAGACGAATTATTTTCTCACATAGAATTAAGGTAAGGTATATTTACAGCTAACAGAAAATGGTACTTTGCAAGACTTAACCTAGCCTAACTGTGGATTGTTAATGCACTAACGAGGACCCTGAGTAGCATACGCACAGGCGAGAACAGTTCATATACAACCACATTGGGATAGACGGCATTCTTCAGTGCCGGAGGGTGAAAGTTATATTGAGATATAGTAGTCATTGCACAAAGACTGATCATCATTTCTCATTCACCACGACAGTTTTAACCTCCGACATTCACCTCGTTGGACTGACTTATGCCAAGACACTACTCATCTTTCTGACAGCTACTACTCTCTACATCATGTCTAATCAACATCCAACTGGAAGACATCGTTTGCCACAGCAAGTATCTGGACCACCATATCAAGATCCACCATCATATTCAGCCACAATCAAAACCAAAGCACAAGGCAAACAAAAACGCAGCACTGACGAGAACATTTCCTCAACCAATGACAATTTTGGACGCTCACCACCATCGAAGAAATCTCATACGTTAAGCGAATCTGACTCCGACCATAGCATGGAACACAGCGACAACGAAGATTCTGTCACCGGTATTAATTCAACTTCAACACATTCTTTCTTACTGACTAAATTTGATCCTAAGTTTCAAAATCCAAAACTGCTCTTTCTACAATTTCTAAAATACGTACCTCGAGACATCATCATCCGGATCATTCCTACACGCAATGGTATCATCGTAAAATCTACCGAACCTAATTTAGCCAAGAAAATCAGAGACAAATTCAGTTTGGAAATCTTTGGACCATCTGCACATTTCGTACGACTTGAATCTCCAAATGTAAAGAATCAGCCACCTCCACGTAGACCTCCGTTGCTTTCCGTTGTTATACGAGGAGTGAATCCGGATTTAACAGACGAAGAAATAAAACAGGAGCTAACGACCGAAGGACAGACTATCACGAAGTGCATCAGAATCAAAACTCAAACCGGAACACCTAGTTACATGGTCCGCGTCCTCACTCATCATTCAGAGACAATCACAGACCTACTTACTGCCGGTGCCTTCATATACAGAAAACGATACCGTGTTGAACCATCCCGTTCCCAACCTCCTCTACCAACCCGCTGTGAACACTGTCAGACATATAATGACCATAATACCTCAAACTGTCCAAACACCCCTAAATGTGGATACTGTACTGGCCCACACATCACCAAAGACTGCTCTAACCTAAACCAACCACCCAAATGTAATACCTGTAGCAAACAGCACCCCACATACAGCTACAAATGCAAAGACAGACCTGAACCTACCCCTGACAATCCCGGCCTTGTATTACCACTCCGACCTACAGAACCGAAACCATCCAACCCTCCAATTATTTCCCCATCACAACCCATTACAATTGACCAGTTTCTTTCTTTTATTACAATCACCTTACAAAATCTCTACCCTTTTCAAAGAACCAATGTCCTAAGTCAACTTCAATTTGCAGCACGTACAGTTCTTAACATCAACCTACTCTGGTCCCTACATCTACGTCCACACCAATCGCCTGGAAACCACTGTATAACATATGACAGCTCATACTGACCCATCTGTTTCACTTTCATTCTTCTCACCTGTCGCCCCCATAACTGCACTGTCTCCATTAGTGTACAACAAGGGCTCACCTGTCACACATTGTGCTTAGAGTTGCCCCTAAGCAAGAAGATTCACCCTCATCTGTCTGTCTAAATGTTTGTGGCGTGAAATTGCACTTCATCCCCATCATTCATTAGTCATCTTCACCCCAGCTCACGTAAACCAAAAAAATGGTTATAAGCAAATGCTTATAACGTCCAAGTTATATGATGAAAATTAAATAAACGATAAATAAAAGTTTCCTACATCCCATAGACCACCTCCAATCCTAAGAATCCTCCTCACCGAAACTTCTCTTCCCTATAGAGAGGGCGTAACCCTCTAGTGGGTGCTTGCCACCTGGTGGCTAGCAAAAGAGACTTTATGTCTCTTCTAAAAAAAAAAAAATGGTACTTTGAGATGAAAAGTTCCTAATATGTATTCACGTTCGTGGTTCATTCTGTATTCTATTTTCGTTCCCATTATGAGGGCATTTCTCTGCTATTTCTCAAGTTCAAAGGGCTGTGTGATCTCCAAATATCTATATAAAACATCCATATCTCTGGCGAATCGAATAGTGGTGGCTATAACGCACATCGAAATATCGAGCGTTAATCGTTCATGTAGAAAGATCGTTGAAAATTGAATTTCCTTTGGATCGAAAAAAAATCGTTCAAAATTTAATATAGTTTTATGGAAATATCATTGGAAATTGAATAAACATCGTATCGAATAAGCGTTGAATCCGAATATAGTTTATATGGAAATTTTGTTCGAGATCAGATATCATTCATATCGAAGATTCGTAAAAATCGCATGTAGATTAGTCGAAGAATGCTAAAAAGATCTAATACCGTTCAAAATCAAATATCGCTTATAACGGAGACTCTTGGAAACTGAATATTGTTCATAGGGGGAAAAGCGTTGGGAAATAGACCTTACCATATCAACATGCCTCTTGATATCACTAATCGATATATTTATTTTCAATAGTTCTCGTCGATACTTTGATACTACAAAATATCGATCTAGCAATCGATATATTAAATATATCGAACAGCCCCACTGATATATTTGGTTCTTATTGGAGACGACCTCTTGATCGAGTCTAATTTTTTGTTGAATTTATACACATTTTGTGCTTTTTCCTGTAAATTCGTTAAAACTGGGTGAAATCATATCTCAGAGAAAAATGGATATAAACAAAACAATAATGATACGTGTCAGAACTTGGTATAATGATAACTCTGAAAGTTTATTTCTAGATGAACCTAACGAGTTATTTCTACATCTCCTGTTTGATTTCCGGGGTTCGATTCTCGGTGGAATACATTAAACGTAGTGAATCGTAATCCACTGGAAATTGTAAGGGTCATCCTTAGTCATCTGAACTGAGGAACGCAATGGAATACCACTATTAGTTCACCTTCCCCAGTGATCTTCATGTTCCACGCCTGCCTTCTGGCAGAACATCAATCATTGTCGCCATGGGAAGGATTACTCTCGGACATTTTGTATATAATGAAGAACATGTGGTTGACATACTGACTCTGGATAGTTCCTCACTTTTACTAGGCGAATTCTGGCATAATGCCTAGACAACCTTACGCTTTCCCTTTTCTACCCGAAAGAGTGCTTGCCGTAGTAGTGTAACAGAATTCGAACGACCAAGCGGCCGTAGCTCAGTTAGTCGGGAGGTCATGGATTCAACACCAATGGCCCATCATCCTGACTAAGTTTTTCCTAGCACATCAGGCAGATATCGGTATGGTAGATTAAAGTGAGGCCCTGGCCCATTTCTTCCTGGACCCTTTTCCCTATTCTATACGGGCCTAAGCCATAGACCTAAAGACCAGAAATAAATACATTATATGCATTACAAAAGTAAAGCAAACAAGCCGGTTAAAAAAAAACTTGTTTTCTGTTAGTTTTGTTTGCTTGTGCAAACTACCTTCTAATATTTTTATTTGTGTATTAATCGGAAACTGTTGCTTCTAATTGATATCATCTTCAAACCACTGTGCGGTCACTTAATCATTAGACCCATGGGTGAGAAAGAGCGGAGTTTGACCGTCACAACTCGCTGTTTCCTTCAGCTTGGCAAACGCCAACTACTTATTGGCTACATTGCTATGACATAACCTTGTTGCACGCTGGCGTGCTATCTGGGTTCGTATCATATCACATGAAAAGACCTCAAGAAACACTTCCAATTCATGAGGAGATGAAAAGCGTGCAGGACGCTAAGGAAAGAATCGTTTCCTTATAAGATCCTATATGTTTGCTCTGCGTTTGCAACCGAACCGAAAGTTTTGGCTGCTCACTCGAAAGGGGCAGCCTAGTCTTCCTACCTGAAACAGATTCCACATCGCGTAGTATGGATAGCGTTTCCACTCACTTCAGGAATAAATTATTCCGTCTACTTTTCTTGCGATCAGTTCATTCAATCGAAAGGCAGCGATTTTTATATTTAAATAAAAGAGGCTTTCAGATTTTATAGTCTAGGGGGAAAATACTCCAAAGTGTTTCTTTGTCATTGTGTTGCTGTACCAATGTATTTTCCGTTTTATTATTCTGAAACAGATAATTTTAAATTATCCTGACAGCTATCCTGAGTAACAATTTTCCAAATTCTCTCAGTCCCATCGGGGTATAGCTCATAAACTAAGTCAAATAAACTCATTTAAGAAATTATGTCATTTCCGAAATATAAATTCCATATTTACTGTGTTTCTGGAACAGATTAGATTAAATCGTGTCTCTTACGAGGAAAATATGTCAATATTCGTAGAAATGTGAACACTGTTGGGTCAGCTAGATGCTGACTACAGATAAACCGAATTTTACAATAAAATGTAACACAAAACAGGTACGTGCCAAACATACTCATAAATTCTATTCGCTTTTGTGATGCGTTTTATTTGGTTTTAAGGGGTAACTACGAATCACAATCTTCTTCTAATCTGGGCATATATCGTGGATTAAGTAACTTCAGTGTTGAACTAGACAGCACTCTAAATAGTAATTTGAAAAGTTCAGTAGTCAAACGATTTTGGAATTTCCTCTCTCCTTATAAATAGAATTCTCAAAGTTCTGTTTCTTGTATAGATAAGTTGATTTCACAAGTAGGGACTTAATTTGGTTTGATTTGCATTTGAACATCAAGTAATCAAGTATATTGTGTTTTTGAAACTGCCTCGAGTCATTTTCTACTGTAATTCACTTGAAAATTTTGTTTGTAAACTTAATTAAATTTGGGGGCATGAGTTATCACTGTCATTTAGAAATAGTATTATAATCGATTCCATGAAAATCACTGCGATCTGATGTTGTTATAGTGTGTTGCTCTTGTTGGTGTTAATAATAATAATGTGAAGGATGTGGCACCGTTTTGTGCACCACCAAATATCTAGACCACGAGCCGCCACTGAAAGGTATTCCGGTACATTACGCCCCAGCTGTCAATGTTGCCAACATAATATCCTAGTCAATTTTATTGGATATTTTGTATACCCGTGTGATGATAAGCATCATATGTGAAACATAATGCAATGTTGCCAACTAACAAAACATCCAATAAACTGCTGTAGTACAATTTTACAGAGAGAAGAAAAGAAAACTGGCTGTACTGACAAATCAGATGACGTCACATTTTAACTTCCAATATCTACCATACCGATAGAATTACCTCCCAGAAATGTCATATTTACTTTAATGCATTCTTTCTGATTTATCGAGAGATATTTTTATTATTATTATTATTTACCGTTGTAAGAAGTCGATTTTGAGATGCAAATTGAAAACCCTGTCTCGAAAACGAAGCGGAATTCAATAAATGATCTATATCTAAATTCGAACTTCCTCGATTTCCACTAATTAGCAATTCAAGACGATCATCAAACACAGAGGTGTGTGTGAACGAACTGTAGAAACATAAAATTTATAATTCGTTTCAGTTTTTACTTCTAACCAGCCTTGACGCTCCAAATGTTAGGAAATAAGTAAGAAATATGCATTTCTATTTTTCTATGTCTAGTATTTTCGAAGAAATGCTTATCAATCATTATTATTATTATTCAAAAACGTGTTCAAATTCAAGAAATGTTGAGTAACTTGCGCTTTTTCGTATGCTGGATCTCCCCTTTGTCCAGGGACGTACGCAGAGGGGGGTTATGGGGTCTGAACCCTCCGCAATTCAGATTTTTTTGGTGAAATTAGTATCAATATTTTGCAAAGCTATATGCATTTTACGTAAATTTCACACTCAGACAGTCCTCGGACCCCCCCCCCCTCGAAGGCGCTGCCCCGCCCGGAACCAACTTCTAAGTAATGCCTTGCTTTTGTTCATTTTAAACCTTCCTAGTTGTCTCTTCTGGCAAGCCTAGTATCGTTCGTATCTGTTTAAATTGTATACACTTGCTGACAAATCCTTTGTTTTGTAGGTAAGGATGGTCTTCATCAATAAATGTCCGTGTCCGTCCGTGTGTTACATTCCCTCATTCCTTCTACTAAAACCGATATAAACGACACTACACTACAGGAGATTTCACTCTCTAGCTTAGGAAACGTACAGGAGGATTAACGTCTCGTAGTCTGAGTTGACAAACCGTTACAGACAACCAAGGAAAAGAGGAGGAAGAGTGTAGGTAGATCTGAGTAATGGTGACTGACTTTTCTTCCGTCTTGCTTCCCTGTTACACCTTTGTAGAAAATTCCGAAGCCTTCATTCATTGAGCTGTCCCTTCAAATGGGTTCTGTGGCTGGGAAACCAGTTCCGCCTCAGCTTCCTACGATTCATGTCCCTTTTCTGTTTGGCCCGCGCTTTTTTTTTTCTCCTATGTCGCGCTTCTCTTTCTCTGTCTTTCGTTTCCTTGTCTGCAATTCCTTTTGGATCTGTCCGTTTCACTTTCTGCTATCCTCTTGTGAATAGTAAACAACTCGAATTCTACTGGAGCCCACAAAAACCGACGGCGATAGTGCTACAAATAATCCAGTGGTAACCTATCGTTAGAAACAGAGTGGGAAACTTTTTCTGTCTAAATAGTGCAGTACATTTTCTCCCTTTTTTTTTTATTGTGTACTCTAATTCTCTTCTTGGGCTGAATTTATTATTTAGAACTAAGAATGTCTGCTAGAAGTATAAAGACCCAGAGATTTAGGGGGGGGGAGAATCTCCGAAATGCAGTTTTTTTTAAGGTATAATTTTACGCAAAATTATGTGGATTCTACGTAAATTTCACATCCACACAGGCCTTGGATCCCCCTGAAGGCGCTGGATTCTCCGGAAACGAACTTCTAGGTACGTGCCTGTAGAGGCCTAAACGATTTTGAATTTGTAATTGAATTTTTATATAGATAGCACAAAAGTGAAGTCAAGTTTCTTTCATTAGGGAGTGAGCGCGAAGGAGGGTGGGTGGGTTGCAATTCAGCATAGAATATTAAAATTATCTGTCCCCGAAGATTTCTCAAGGATGAGCGGAACCGGATTAAGGAGGGGTCTAAAAGGGCTGCAACCCCCCCACTCGTCCAGGGGTTCCACCAAAGGTAAATCAGTTACTGTTACGAGTACACGGGATAACCGGGGCCCTAACAGAGTCTTTAGCCCACGGCGGGAGTCAGTAGCCCGGAGCCCACGTACAGCTTAATCCAGCACTAAAGATGAGTGGGTTTGAAGGCACTGAAAAACGCTTAAATAGGCATTAGTAAGACTCATTCATCTTTTGCGTTGTGTACGTAATTGAGGTGAGCGAGTGTTGATGAGTGACTGGTATTGGTTCAGTCGTTCCTTAGTCGTGCTGGAATAGTGTTTAACAATGCAGTCTCGTTATGGGTTTAGTCTTAAGAATTGAGCGCTATATGAGCATACGTAGTTTGAAGGAAATTAATGTAATTGTTCTCACGTGACGCACGGATGCAGTTTTCACTAACTGACAAGGGAACATTACGATTTTGTGAATTTGATTTCTGAAAATGCTTAGCACCATTCGATAGAGCATCCAAATAAACCCAGAAGACAGGGATTTTTATCTACGTAACCTAAATAGGGATGAATAGAAATGACGTCAAAGTTTTAAAACGCCTCCGCTCGGGCACGACAAAATATAACTAATGCCACGTACGAAGATGTTTCGACTACTTTTCCTTTTTGCAATCAGGTCGGGACGGTGTAGGAGAGAAGCTGTTGAAGGGAGTTAGCCAGAGTCTGGCAGGGTCACCGGGTCTTTGACGTAATTTCTCCACATCCCTATTTCCGGGGTTCCGCAGCTAAAAATCTTGGTTTCAGGGGTTTCTTTGGATGCCCTATCGAATGGTGCTAAGCATTTTCAGAAACTAGATTCACCAAATTGTAATGATATCTTGTGAGAATCTTTACTGTGAGAACAATAATAAGCTGAAAGATGTTGGAACTGTGAACTGAGGAATAGGCATAACACTAAATTTTTAATATTGAAAAGGTATGGAATATTTTATCAATTAAATTCGAAAAGCTTAACATTTAAAAACAGAATAAGAAACAAATAGAACAAGAAAAGTCATAGAAGAAATGAAACATCCCAATCTTGATACCGCCAAATGTTAGTGTGTTGCAAAAACTTAGCAAATGGATTAAAAATCCTCCGAATTGGTGGTTTTTGCTTGTCTTGTTCTGGTGTCATCTGCAATTCGGTGTTTTCGGAGCCACGTTTCCACATAAGGCTCACATATGGACCAAACAGGTTTTTTTTGTGTAAAATAGAATATTTTTTTCTACCAGAAAGCAGTACAGAAACGGCGTTCGGGCGAGTTCCGGTACCAGTACACCTCTGCTTTATTATTTAAAATTATAGTGCATGAACCAGAAACTCATAAGACTTCAGTAGACTTCTCTTACTGTTACTCACAAAAAAAATACTTCAAAATTTAAGAGCTGAAGGTGTTTTTCTCACTCCTCTGTGGCAACTTATATCGACTATTGAAATATGTCCTCTCCGACGTTAAGCGGTGTAAACTATTCAGACCACATATTGTAGTATAAATTAAAATCTCTCAATTCTGTTATATTGTTGTTTATTTTCAGATCAAAACTGTATGTTTGGAATCATGAATGAAAAGGTGGGCCCTGTTACAACGAAAGCAAGTAACAAAGTGCATTTAAACAACGATTTGAACGCACTCCGAGAAATAACGAGTTTAAGCTACAAGTAAAAATATCTTGCATGACTTTACCGCCCTCTGTGTTTCTACGTATGACACTGACTACATATTTTCATGGCAGAAAACCCACGTCTATCACCAAACTATATCAACTGAAGCAAGAAATCAGTATAAACGAATTATACAGCTCCGAAAGTGTTAAAAACATTCAATTTAACACGAAACTTTTTTAGTCAATTCATACGAGGATTTAACAATAATTACTCTCAAGGAATATATTAGAAGAGTCATATACAAACTAAGAAACATTTCGGGCGCCATATGTGAACACACGATAGTGTCAATTCACTAAAAAAAAAAGCAACACTTATTTCAGCTTACTTATTCTAATCACCGTGAGATAATTAACCGAAGAATGATTTTCCATCACACAGAACTTCACATGTATAATTTGTGAAACTCTAAGGAAGCTGTAATTAAATTCCTTCCCTTGTGACAGTACAAAAGCTGTCGAAATCAAACTTCCTTTAAGAGATACGCTCACCTTTCTTTTCGCCTCATCCTTGTGTTCAATTTAATGCAGATGCAGAAACGAATTATGCCATCACCAGTTGGTGATTTACAGAGATCAACAAGTAATAAGAAGTCTAATTTTTAAACTAATTTCATGATGTGATACAAGCGAAAAAAAAATATGAATCTCTATACAGGGTGTATTTAAATTTGTGTCAAATATTCTAGGTGGCGTATTCGTATTGATTATACAGGTAAGAAAAAACAGTAAATTTAAACAGAGGGTCGAAATCCGCTACGTTTTCGAGTTACAGGTAGTCCAATTTCGATTTTATATAATGGTAAATAAAACCAAGATTTCTCGATGTATCATAAATAAATGCAAATGGATAAAATCATAATGCATTAAGTTAAAATTGTTGGAAGTATATTTCTATGAATAGAATACGTATTAAAAGGGTATAATTTAGCAGCGATACTAACCTGGTATAAAGTATTATTATTTTTTCAAGTGGTACTGGGTCCATCTATTGGATATTTACGTATCCCTTAGTGATAATAAATATTACATATGAAGCACAGAATGTCATGTTTACAAACGGTACGTAACGTAATGGTGATCAGAGATCACCTCGTTCTTTGTATATTATCCACGTTTTCCCGTCAAATATGTATTCTATTAATGCGAATCTACTTCCAACATTTTATAAAATGTCGATTTTGAGCAAAGTTAGAACCCCTGTACTTTGAAACGAAAACGCCCCTTGATTTTTTCCCCCCCTTGCTTAGTGGACAGGAATATTTCCCTAGAATATTTGACACCAATTTAAATACATTTTGCGTGTTATAAAAGGTATTTATAGCCATAAGAACCTGGAATAGACATCAACACCCAAAAGTAGGTGTTTATACTCGTAAACTAACTCTTTGGCTTACAGACCCCGTAAGTTTATCATCCAGTAATCTTCACATTGGATCCTGAGTAAGATGAGTTTTCATCACCACCACCTACGTATTGCGGTCTTCCCAATGCCCTCTTTCCTTCCGGGTTCCCAACAGCGACGGAATATAATCTTCGTTTTTTCCCACATACGAGCTACAAAACAATCTGATTCAA
>JAGDQP010020848.1:5524-19678 GCA_022664845.1 Lepisma saccharinum | reverse complement strand
TTTGATTTGAATATTGGATCAGTAAAAATTTTCTCATTTGCCATTTTCTGTGGGTCTGAGTGTACATTCTGGTGAGGGAAGTTTTCATCCTCTTCCGCAATGTCATTCGTAGTAGTGAGTAGTGGATAAATAAACGTTGACCGGTACATGTAATTTCCCCATGTTCTGATTACATTATGACGTTAACTAATGTAATGCATCGATATGATGGTCTTAACGATATTTCAGGAGTACCTAATTGTATATTATAATGTTCTATAAAGTGATTTGAATTCGTTCAAAATATTGGAGAATGTAAATAACTGGTTTCAGATAGTACTACAGTTCGAGTGCGGTAGGAGTTTGGTAGAGCAACTAGGGCTAACGTACCTGAAGGAAAAAGAGGAAAAGGGGGGAGGGGGGAAGTGTAGTGAATTTGTAAATGTGTGTAGATTCTTTATGTAACTTACACGTAGGTATAAACGTGCTAATGTAGAATCACGTAGAGTACTTCCACGAGCGCTAAGCACAAAATGTTCTCACTACGAAAGTTGCAGCCAAACTCCGTCCCCAGGTTCCTATGAACGTTGAATTATTTCGAGCTATATACACAACAAAAAAATCTTACATTACTTTTAGTACTTCGCTTTGTGTTATCTAACCTACGTTAAATTTTCATACAACGTTGATGCCAGAACAACTCCACGTAATTTTTTTAAGTATGTGGTTGCTGGTTGTTAAGCCAATCAAATTTTCTGGATACTTTTAGTGTACTGTTGTTATACTGACCCCGTTTTTTTTTTTCGTGCTTGGTTCGCAAATATTTACTCTCATACCATAAAGTTTTTCAAATGAACATAAATAAATATTGTCAGAAAGGGAATATTGGAAAATGAGTCAAGTGTATAAGCGGTTAACAGGCACGCAATATGTACGTCTAAAACGACCTGTTAAATTACTTATTTGTAAAGAATTCGCAAAAGGTTTTGGATTAACACCACGCTCAATTTAACACAAGCATTATGTTAACCAGTAACACCAGACTTTCTGTGAACACACAAAAGTTGTGGTCGTTCTCGATCCACTGTGTACTGTTAAAATTGTCTTAAATTAACACCGTTTGTGTGTGTGTGTACCCTTTTTCTTAGTTAGCACTTTTAACAAACTCTATTGTGTTCTTCCTTACAATTCCTGTTTTTTCTTAAGATATCAGATGATTAAGAGGGTAGTGCAGATGTTTGTACCCGGACTGTACACTCAGATTAATAGAAAATAGCTAAGGAAAAATTTCCTAAGTCCAACAAATAAAAATATGGCAACACTGGAGGAAGTTATTGAGGAATATGAACAAGTGAAATATTCATTTAAAATATGTATTCAGTATAAATACACAGTACATCTTCTCGAACTTCGAATATTTCTCATTAGCCACTTTCTATGAATATAAGTGTACATAACTCATAAAATTAGAAGTGTTGTTATATATAAACAGATTAGCGTTGCAATTCTACCAACAATCGCGGAGGCTCCGGTCCTTTGATAGCATCTCAGACACATTATCTTTTATAAAAATTATTGGCAACACTAACAACTGAGGCGATTAGGGACGCGAACACTCACAGTATTTTGCTATTGTGTCGAATAATGTTAGTGGTAAGTTGGGTGCGCTAACGGAATGGAAGTAAATTGAAACATGTTTTTAAATAGGTTGCCAACACTGATAACTGGGGTACTTGGTGACGGTGACACCCACATTACTTTCCTATTTCGAATAATGTTGATGCCAAGTTTGATGCGGATACATCAAACGCTATGGAACCATTTTTTTTAAATGGATGTTATAGAAAACTGGTGCCAATTCTAACAACTAGATTGTTTCGGGACGGGGACACCATCAGCATTTTTCTACTGTGTCCAGTAATGTTTATGCCAATTACAATGCAGATCGGGCCAACGGCACCAGCGTCACAAACGACGTAATTTCTAGACAAATGATGATTTAAATCTCGTTTTAGCAAGTGACAGTAATTTACTTTTTTACGCAAAGAATGTAGAACCTACTCCCCTCGCGCCAGAAGATGGTCTCCTCCCACTTTCTTCATTCCACCAATTCATCCATAATCATCCATCCGGCCTGAGCCAAAGTTGCCTAAAGGCCTTAAAAATTAAATTCAAATATTCATAAACCCATTCACCTCGATCAGCTAAAATGAGCTGACACGACTTTCCCTTCACTTCATAGTCGAATATATGTAGCTTCGTCCACCTGCTTCTGCTAGAGATCAACTTTTGGCGCGACCACTATACTTGAGTGCATTTTAATGATTGAGGAATGCAGCTATCAGGAGATTCATGTGCTTGTTGATCACAAATCATCATTCCCACGAAAGGAAATGTGTTGTATTCGTTGTAGAAATACATTCTACACTGTTAAAAATATTGGAAAAGATTCTAGAGATATCACGTAGTGTTTCAGAGAAATGTCAGTTATCAACAGTAATTCTGAAAAAAACAAACAGAGAAATTTATTTTACGTTATTGGAAGTTATCAGTTTCCGGTCCAGTGCGATTTGCGCACATGCGCAGAAAGAGGAAACCGCCCCTGATCATCATAACATACATCCAATGCTGGTCAAGTGTTTTCTACTACGAGCTTGATGGCTTATTTCGGCAATAATGGAAGATATTCTAAATCAGTGAGGCTAAGCCCGACCAAACAGGGGTCCGCGCCCGACCTTTGGATTTCAATTTGTAGAATTACCTATTTTCGATAAACTTAATATAGATATGTTTTCTGAAAATGCGCTTATGTATTGTTTAAACCAAACATAAAAAAAAAACAAGTTCTGAGAAGTAAGCTGTAAATATCAATGTTCTTACAATTCTTGATTAATGTCAGGGTTGGGGAGGGGGTGGAAGTACACCCTCTCGCACATCCTTTCAAGCACTTATGATTTGTTGTAAACAAAAAATGTTCGCCTTTCGTGACGCATAGGGAAAAGGGGAGGGGGAAGAATTCCAGTTCGCAATAATAATTAAACGACACGTTGTGGAATTCAGACATGAGCTCACATTTTCATTCAATTCAACGCAAGCCGTTTCGGATGTCTTGTAGTTGTGTTTGTTCACGAAAAATTGCTCGGATAATAGCAGAAAAGATTCTAAAGTGTGTGTGTGTGTGTGGGGGGGGGGGGTTATCCCTACCAGGGATGAAATTAAAGAAATTATGAGTGAAATTGTTCGAGAGGAGGTAGTAAAAGAAATAAAAACAGCCGATGTGCCAGCATTTACTTTACCTGAAGATGGAACTAGATACAAATATAACATGGAAAATATTGCCTTAGGTATTCGTTTTGTGAAGAATGGGACAATACTGGAATCTCTGCTTGACGTACAGACAAGTACAAAACTTGACGCTGTATCTTTCACTAATCTGACACTTAAGATTGTGAAAGACAATGATCTGCACTCACAAAACTTGCTTAGTCAATGTTATGATGGAGCAAGTGTTATGAGTGGGAAGACAGGAGGTGTTCAAGCTTTACTTCAAAACACCGTTGGCAAAAAAAGAAATCCCTATGTTCACTGTTTTAATCATCGGTTGCACCTACTGATAGTGAAGTCATTTTCAGAAATGCGTGAAATACGTAACTTTTTTTTATCAATGGTTTATGAGTTCTACAGCGTCCGAAAGTAGCCAGAATCTTGGAGCACAGATGGCAGGGGCATTTTGCAGTTACCAAAACAACAATAAAAAAAATTTCAGTGAAACAGTGAAAGCATTACAAAGTGTCAGAAACCCAAACTTAAATGGAAGTGACGTTGCAACAAGCATTGGTTTGGTCTCAGTGATGACAGCATTGGAATTTCGTTTCTGTGCAGTACTCATGAAAACATTATTAAGCATGATGGATCCTACAAATAAAATTCTACAGAGTAGTAACACTAGTTTGGCAGAAGCAATAATCATCATTCAGTCTGTCAAAAAGCAGATTTCTCACCTTCGTTGTTCGGAGCAGTTTGAATCTTTGCTGAAAGAAGCGGATGTTTTATTGGACATGAAAAGGGGTTCAGAAACTGAACCTGCAATGAAGCGACAGAGAAAAAATGTGAGAATGGATGATTTCGTTATAATTGATACTATTCCAGGCCATTCTTCCGAGTCCCACAAAATTTTCTAAAAAGGATGTTTTATGAAACCATAGACCTTATGATCAGTGAGTCAGAGTCGAGATTTGATGAAAATAGTGAACTGATAGAAGCAATTGGAAGTGTTTATGACTTTGATCTTGAAAAACTGAAGTACTTGCCATCACTAGGAGTCCCCCTTCCGTCCAAAGAAGGACGAACTTCTAGTAGTGTAGGAATACCTACCTACTAAGTAAAGGTTCTCTTCCAACAATCGGGGATCTGAGAACTGCCCATATATTTAGGTAGAGGAGGGTCACGAGGGAATACTGACAAAATCTGCCGTTCCGACAGCAAAGGGTAAATCCAATATGACCGCCCAAAGGTCATTCCCATCAACTTTTTTTTTTTTGCAAGCAACTTCTCACCCACTTCTCGTTGACAGATTGACTTAATATTTTGCAGACTGATCTATTTCCAAATACAATACATTTGTTGGATCGAAATGTCTCGGAAGTCGCAAGTGATTTAGATTCAGGCAAACATTAAAGTACGAACGGTCTTCTGTCGGATGTGCACTATGGAAGTATTAGGTGTTAATTTCCACTTACACGTACTCTTCCAACAATCGGGAATATATACTTGGAGAAGAAATCGAAAAGGCGCAGACATCAAAGGTCTCATCCGTTAAAGGAGCTACAAGGGTTAATATTGTAGCGTATAATGTTTTCATTACCTGCTGGTGATAATGCACCAAATCTCGGTTTTGTAGCACGAGCTGTTTGGTAAAAGACCTCGGGCGGCCATATTGGATTCAATATGGCGGAAATTTTGAACAGTTTAATACTTTTCGTAAACGTCTAGTGATACCAAAATTCGTTTTTCTAGCACGAGTCGTTTAGAAAATGACATTTTCGGCGGCCATATTGGATTCAACATGGCGACTTCCGAAACATTTCGATCCAATAAATGTGTTGTATTTGGAAATATATCAGTCTGCAAAATATTAAGTCAATCTGTCAAAGGGAAGTGGGTGAGAAGTTGCTTGCAAAAAAAAAGTTGATGGGAATGACCTTTGGGCGGTTATATTGGATTTACCCTTTGCTGTCGGAACGGCAGATTTTGTCAGTATTCCCTCGTGATCCTCCTCTACCTAAATATATGCGCAGTTTCCCGGATCCCCGATTGTTGGGAGAGAATCTTTACTTGTGAGGCAGAACATTGTAGATAATGATCATATCTTTCGGGAAATTTTCAAACAACGTGTCGCTTTAAAAACAACAACATACAAATTGATTGCATTTGTCAATACATTTGGATGCAGCACAACAATGTGTGAATCAGCGTTCTCTGTTCTTACCAACTTGAACAGACCACAGAGGTTATCAAAGACACACAGGCGTCTAGCTAATTTAGTCTACTTAGTATTTGAAGAAAAGCGAGCCGAAAATATCGACTTGGATTATTTCCTTCGTAAATTCAATGGTAAGAAGAATAAAAGCCTCAATTTAACCGATAATAGTTGATGAACTGTATTTTTTCTAGAGGCTAAGCATGTATAGTCTTCCGAGATTTTAGGCTTACACGTAAATGCATAAATTGTAGCTGTTTCTGTTTTCGTGATTGTATTGAGAGAAATAAATCATTGTTTGAACATAAGTATTATACAGATTTTATAGTCACATTAGTAAATCTGATAATAATTATGTATGAACATATTTTTTAAATGTTTTCTAAGCTTCTAAAACATCGATATGTATTTTTCAATCTTGCTTGTTAAAAAATATTTAGAGCCCGACCAAAATTTCAAGCCTGGCTACGACCCTGCAGCTACACTCAACACTGTTTTGTCCTTTTCATTTTCTTTTTGATTAACTAATTGGCTATAAATAGTGTGAGGTACGACAAAAGCTTTAGGTGTTTCTACGAGTTTCATTAAATAAATCAAAAATAAGAGCAGCAACAAGTTAATGATTTATTGCTTCTATTGTGCACCGCCAGTCGTAAAATTATTCTACGAGCCACCATAATTACCGTACAACGTCCTATCTTGATGCGCGCCTTTTTCTCTCCTATCCGCTTGTGACCTCTGTCGGCATTTTGTCGAATTACTACCAGTTTAGTGATTCTCTTGGAGTTGGGATTTTCGCTGTTGGTTTTCCGTACTTTATTGATTAGCCCCTTGCTCTACCAGCTTTTACCGTTCACGCAGGGGGTGGTAGTGAATTTGGAATAAAGCAACATGGATTCCTTATACTGGAGGTAAGGCTATGATTATTTTTTTTAATCGTTTGAACGCTTTGATGTGCTTGAGATGCTCTTGGTGTGTTTGAAATGCTATCTCAGAACGTGTGATACGTGCCAAACCCTGTCATTGCCTGGGAGCTGCTTCATACGGAGGGATCGGTAAGCTAATGTGGTTGTTGAGGGATGTTTTCGAAGTGATAAGCACGTTGTCGTAGCATCATGTGGGCTGTTGCGTAACATGCATTTTGCTTCTGATAAATGTTAAAAAGTAATTATCTAACACTTGCGATTTGATGCTAATTGACTACAGGAACTTATTATATGAGAGGAAATCAGACTACCCTTCTGACATCTACATTACATAATTTGAATCAGCTATTTTTTTTTTTTCGGTAATCGGTAGCCACAACCCCTGCCTGTCTAGTTTTATTAATCCTGTTGGTTTAAGTATTGTCTGTTGAGTTAATTAAATAGCTGTGTACAGATGAGAAGGTCATATTCCAAAACCACAATATAGTATGTTTCAATTCTGTGTGTGCAGTGACACTTATTCCAATACACTTTTTTCTTTTTTGTCGGTGAAGATACTGTAGCGTGTCGTAGAGTCATTTTGGTTTAAAATTAAATCTTCGCGGCGAAAGGGGGCTGAGGGTCAAGGACGGGTCAAGTACAGAACAAGTGAGGGCTGCCGTGTTCTCTAGACCGATGAATATCTTGTTTTTTTCTTCTTCCATCGAGCCATTCTTGTGTTTAAGAGAAAACGTTTATATTTGTTATCATACGTATCTTATTTTAAGGAAAAATAATGATGAGCAGTTTAAGCCCATTATTAGAATGATATGCAAATAATTCAGATCGTATCTAACATTCAGGCGTGGCTCAGTTCATTTTCTCAAGACCTTGTTTTGTCTCTGTAGTATGCTTCTTTTATTGCACTTCAGGTGGCTCTTCTGTACTCCGAGTATCTACTATTTACTGTCAGTGCCACGCCCCTTTAATTCTGTATTTTTTTTAATTATAATTTTTAACCAAATTAAAAGAATATGGCATATCAGAATAATTCTTGCTCTGTGCACTGCTTAACTATAAGCTGACCACAGTGACATACATTCTGTAACAAATGGATATCATTAAGTCATTGTGGTTGGATTGCACAGGGTGTATTTAAATTAGTGTAAGGTATTTCAGGTGCGAATTGCCACCGATCAAACAAGTGAAACAAGTGAGGCGGATCCCATTCGGGGGACTGTGCATGTATGCTGCCACCAGGCTTTAGTAGCGAGCATGCTATTTTCATTGGAAAATTTGCGACGAGACCTTTCCAACGACACCTCAACCTCTTTTCAAGGATTAGTAGTTCCTGAGTTGAAAATTGTTCCCCCGTATCTCGAAATTCGCGCCTGTGATTTGGACTTTCTATACGAGTTTGAACTCGTCTCGATGAGACCTTTCTAACGACACCTCAAGCACCTTCCTAGGCTTAGTAGTTCCTGAGTTGAATATTGACCTCCTCATATCTTGGGGTTCGCCCCTGTGATCTGGATTATCTTTTTGGGTTTGAACTCGTCTCGCCGAAACTTTTCCATGCAGTTACACCTCAACAACCACCCTAGCAGTTCCTGAATTGGAAATCCCCCCTGTACTCTGGATGATCTGTTTGGGTTTGATCTCGTCTTACCGAGACCTTTTCAACAACACTTCAATCACGTTCGTAACCCTAGTAGTTCCTGAGTTGAAAATTGTCGACAGACGAACACATGCCAGGAATATTCGTCAAGAAAAGCGCCAGACCCAAAATTGAAGTTTTTACTTCAGTAATTGAGATGAATGTTTCTCGATAAAACAGTAATAGTTCAGGTTTCTCAACCTGAGGATTACAGGGATGTGTGCAGAGGGGGCGCTAAGGAAGGTGAAAAAATCCACCACACAGCGCAGCAAATCTTCTTCCGATGGAAGGCAGTGGCGAACCACCATCAATCCATCTTGCCCTTCGGTCAGAACACTCATCATCATCATACATATGACTAGGAAGGTATCGAAAACGGGTTTAAAAAGGTTGAGAAAGGCTGAATTAAAGTAATGACTCTACTGATTTGTATCAATAGTGGAAGCTAAAATATAGTTGTCACTGTTACCAACCCGGTATAAAGTTATTTTTTTTTTCAAATGACACTTGATTGGTTTATTGGATATCAGTAGCGATTCGTGGTTTTTATAAAGTGTAGGATCTGTAAGTCCTTCAAATCCAAGATATTCTGGCCACACACTCCTCCCCTCGTAGTTATGCTGACTTGTAGCTTTCGTTCAAATCTTCCGTGTCCGAATTATGCTCAGGTTTGTATCCGAGGCAAAGTGCGGGTGCACAGACAAACTTACTATATTAATCGCCACGAGAGCGACCTCTCCCCTCCACTCTTCACTGACTTCATCAAAGTATTCTAGCACTGTAGGTTCGGTTCAAAGACAAGATTGCGCTCGGTAAAACTCTCTGCCACCTCCTTTTTGTCATACTAAGGGAGTGGTATTACGCTAGCCAAGGTACTGAAATTATCTTACTATTAATATAGAGAAAAGGACGTTTGTCATTAATATGACAATTATGAAATGAAAACAAGCACGTGTTGTTTCAGGTAATCTTGTGTATACTTTATACTTTTCGTTGGATGAGGAAGGTAGCGGCCCAAGCATTTGTCTAGATACAATCCCAAAATTCGTCTGGTGAAAGTGAGAAAACCCTTAGTAAACCTCAGCAGTACTCAAAATTGTGCGCCTCCCAAGTGACGGACTGATCCGAAGACCTCGTCTGTAACGTAAGACCACGGAGGTTGGATATGAAATGAATTTCAAATTCTGCTCACAGTCATAGGATTCGGAAACTAGAGGCACTGCCCTTGGTTTCAGTTTTTAATCAGTTGCTACCATAAATGAAAAATGACACCCTCTTGCTTTGCCAATACAAACAACAGTGCTACGAGAAGAATAGACTAATTTTCCAGAAGAGATGTTTAAGAAAATATTAAACTGTGGTCTCATAAATGTTCTGTAATAGTATATAAGCCTAATAAATAAAAAAATATATGATTTGTTCGCTCTGCTTGTCAAGTGGTTACCGTCGCTGACTGCCGATCGTGAGGTCCCGGGTTCGATTCCCGACCCTACCAATAAATTTTTTCCAAAACAAGTGGGTCTGGAACGGTGCCTACCCAGCATCATGATGCAATTTGGGGAGCTGCTGTAAAGGAAAGACAGTGGCGATCACAGTTGAGAGAGCTTCCGCTCTCCTCTTCCAACACGGCTGGTCAACGTGGGGGCAGTAGACCAACTCTTCCCTCCGGGGAGAGGCCTCATCCAGTAGTCCATCGAATGTGGCTGTGATTTATTATTATTATTATTATTATTATTATATATATCTGATACAGTGACACACACTCACACACGCATACGTACAAATTCCCGTGTGTGTGTGTCTCCTTAATATTCCCCCCTTGGGGAAAGTTTTAGTGATGCCTTTCAGTTCTACCAAAACGAATGTCGAGATGATACATTCAATAGAGGCAAGGCCAGCTTTCTTCTCCAGTCCTTTCTCAAAAGTTTCCGTACATCATTGCTCATGTATTTCTTAGGCAAAAGAAGCCGTTTATTAATAGACATTAAATGTTTATGTAAATTCGATAACCAATCTATGACAATACATTAATTTTATGTAATAGACCTATATTGCACATATCTTTTCATATAATCACTTCATTAACAGCGGCTGAGCCAGAATATTACCATATACTAAATAAGATAGACTTATCCCGCCTATGTATTTTTGTGTGCTCTAAGAAGCACGTGATTTTGAAACCAGCCGCTAGATGACTCTGGCGACTACCTTCAGTCGCTGGTTATTTATAGTAGTAACCACCAGAGCCGCCAAACGGCAGACTTCAGAATCACGTGCTCTTAAGCAAAAAAACCATGAATTCTAGCGCAGACGAAAATAGGTAAGCGGTGTAAGTCTGTCTTATTATTAAGTTTATGATATTGCTGAATGGGCAACCTTGAAGCAATCAGAGAGAGAGAGAAAGACTGAGACTGGCTGACTGGTGGAGAGAGTTGAAGGAACCTCTCCACCTCCGCTAACAACTACAAGCACACGAACGATCCGTCCTTCCTTCTGTTGGATGAATAGCAAATTCCTAAATCTCTGGTTAACTCGCCAATCCTCGTCATGTGTTTGCCAGTGTGTGGGAGTAGAACTTATATTGAGTATATGGGGTGTGTGAGGAACAGAAAACCAACTCCTTGAGCCAGTGAGTGGGAGAAACAGACGCGGGTTTGACATTTCAGTTGTATGACAAACAGCGCCCACTCAGATCGGAAGTTCCTTCTTTCCTACATGGACGAAACGCCACTGATGGATCTATGGTGATGTAAAGTACAAGGTCTTACCCTAATTTGGAATAGAGCCTAAAAACTACAATAATGAGCGAAAACTGGAAACAATAGGATAGAAGAAAGTAATTAACAAGAAATTAATAGAAGAGGAAAACACAGATGTTGAAGATATTGTTTACATATAAACTGTACACTCAGATTGATAGAAAATGGCCAGTGGATCCCAAAAGGTAGAAGAATTTGGTGAAGTTGAAGAAAGTGGCACATGAAATGTTCCTTTTAAATGTACAGTGAAAAATATTTTTATACTGTTTCTTCTCGTATTTTTAAGTTTTCTCAGTGGCCATTTGCTATGATCTGAGTGTACATTGAAGAATACAAGTGAAGGGTAAAGAGGGAGAGGTAGAAAGCGGATGTAACTCATACATAACATTAAGGAAGGAAAAGAAGCCAAACATGTTTAAAGTAGCCACCAGCAATCGGGCACTAGGACTCTATTTTCTGGGACCTAAAACTTGAAATATGCATGCATTTATAATCTAAATTATCGTAATATGACCTTGGAAGTTTGCAAAAATATAAGAAACTATGCCTTTCTAAAGCAATGTTGAAAATTATCATTTTATGAATGTAGGGTAAACCCTGGTAATTTCGTAACATTTGCCACTGCATTAATAACAAGGAACATCGCAAAGTGATTCACACCGATTTCCACGAAACTTCCCACGTAGAAACTACACATAACATGAACGTAAAAGTGCTTTTTCTTTTCTTCGGAAAAATAGGTTGAGGAGGACAAATTCCCCCTGAAATAATATTTCAGACAGCGGCTGAAAGTAACAGAAAGGCATGAAAGATTTGGATGAAAATTTGCACATACATAGACATAAAATAAGCGAATACGTGTTTCTTTTTATTTATTTTTTGAGGGGGCAGAGGCCTCTTTAAGCATGCTGTCACGTAAAGGAACCCTTTTTGCATGAATCCAGAGCGTAACCAAGATTATTGCAAGCAAAATTATTGTAACGAAACTTCGCACATGGATATTGGAGGTAAAATAAGCGAACACGTATTATGTTTTTCTTTTGTGCGTAAGAAATGGTTCGAGGGGACGACATTTACGTCTGGAATCTATTTCAGACGGCGTCTTGAAGTAACAGAAAATAATGAATGATTCCAATTAAATTAGGAGATATAAAATGAACAAATGTTTCTCTTTCTTTCTCGCGAAAAAAAAAATGGTTGTTTTAGGAGTCAGCAGACATACTGCAAACTAGTTTCGTAAAAGTATGCAAAATCTCGCTTCCTACATTTATGGTTTTGACTGTCACATTTGACATAAGCAAGGGAGATGCAGCAGTGTTTTATTTTTTTATTTATTTTTTGATAAATTACTTATACGAGGGGTATCAAAAACTTCGTGTAATCACCTGGAAGGAAAATACTTTGGAAACATTATGGTGGAATTAGTCCTTCTTTTCATAGTCGCCATGCTTAGTGACACATTTCTGCCAGCGGTCTTTCGCTTTGTGTTAGCGGTTTTTATAGGACAGTGTACTGTGAACCTGAAACCACTGTTCCACTTCAGAAATGACGTTATCCCAGGTGTTAAAATGGCGTCCTTTGAGTGGGCGTTTCATTCTGTAAATAAGAAGAAGCCACTCGGTACCAAGGCTAAGAAATATGGAGAATGGATCAAGATTTCGAATCCTAATTGCATTGCTTTCAAAATGGATGAACTGGTAGAATGGCTTCTTCTCGAATCCTCTTCTGAACAGGAGTGAACAATCGTGGTACCCATCGTGCTGACAATTTATGAAGGTTCAGTTGGTGATGAATGATATTCTAGATGGACCTATAACTACTACCGATTACACCCATGACACTTTCAATGGTTATTCTCCTGCCTTCCAGTGTCGTCATCTCCACTTTCGTCGTCAGAGTGTCATCATCTGGGAATGAAGGTCCCTCTGTCCTTGGGTCATCGAAAATCGTCATATTACCATTTTGGAATTTGTGTTTCCACATAGGATGAACTTTTCTTCCCATACACGGCTTTTATCTTGTCGTGAATTACTTTCGCTGATATACCTTGGAGATGCGAGAACTTGACCACGTCCCGTGCCTACTTTTTTTTTTTTTTCAATCACGACACTTTTCTTAATTCAGTTTAAAAAAGCGCAGAAATAAACATTAGAAACAGACAAAATAGTGTGTGCTAAACACAAGAACCAAGGAACAATATAAATGACAGAGATTTTTAGTTAGTTTCCATGAAGGTGATTGCATGAACTTTTTGATACTTCCTCGTATTTTATGTGTTCACTCAACAAATTAGTCATAGTAATGCGAGTCCACAGAGATATATTTTTAAAAAGTGATGCACTGACATATTCGTAAATGTCGCATATTGGTGCGCTCAGCAGGTTGTCTTTAGGCCATAATCTTGTCGTTAGGCAAAGTTAGGTTTATGTACCAATTTCATATTAGAAGTTTTGCGAGGCAACGTAATTCAATTTGGGAGACATCAGAATTTACTACTTTTGCAATTTCACGTACACGTTGATGTGGTAAAGCAACTTCGTACAGAATGTAAAATGAAACTAATGCCGAGCGAGCGAGAGCGGGTTAGTTAAAGTCAGGTTAGATTCTCCTGGTTTTATATCGTCCGTCAGATGATTTATTTCTTCTTATGTCGTGTTTTCTGAGTCAGTTGCTCGTTCTACATATGTGTGCTGTGTTTGGAAACTTGGAACACTATTTCTTTCTTCTGGGGAATTTTTCAAAGCCGGTTCCTAGAATGGAAACTGTTATTTTATGTTAGGTTTGGAGTACCTCACACTACTTCCAAATGACTTAGCGATGTTGTTAAACACATAATGAAGATGTAACATATGTTGACACTAATGAGCTAAACTGTTTAAAACGTCGTCAACTCTAAAATAAGTAGATTGGTTACAAAACGCACGATTAATTTTCCTTGGGTCGCAAGGCGCACGATATTCTGTATAGTAGCAAGTTGCACGTCCGTAAAACGCACGGACTTCATCTAAACTTTGTAATTTCGTGCTAATTCCCTACCGTATTGTGAGAAGCTTTGTATCCTTTTCTTTCGGTTAAATGGACTCCATCTCTCTTGCTTCTGATTTCAATGTCAAGCCTGAAAGTCAAAACCACAAATGTAGGAAGGGAGATCGTTTGCCTACTTTAAAAAAAAAAAAAAGTCTCTGCTCCGTCGAACCATTTTTACGCATAAATTTAAATAATACTCGTTCGCTAAATTTATATGTACTATGCATGTGCGAAGTTACGTTACAATCGTGCTTGCACTAATCTTGGTTATGCTCTGGAATTTCGTAAAAATGATGCCTTTACATGACATGTTCAGAGGGGTATCTGCTCCCGTCCATCCATTTTTTT
>JAGDQP010020847.1:20212-31060 GCA_022664845.1 Lepisma saccharinum | reverse complement strand
GCAGTTTTGCTCTTACCCAATATATGCGGCAAGAATTTGCTGAAATTTTATATGGTATATGCTACTAGAAGGGCCCTAAAGAGTTCCTTGCGCGGGTGGGGGGAGAAAAAAATCCTAGTTACGCTACTGATAGGGTCCCCAAGGTTTAATAACTGAACGCAAAATTATTAGTAGAATGAATACCCAAAGAAACTTTTGAATAAAGGAAATAATTTTTTGTGTTGAGAATGTACCTAGGCATGGTACCGAGACCGAGATTAGTCTTGGTCTCGTCTCGAATTCGAGACCGAGACTAAGGTCCAGGAATCAAGACGAGACCGAGATACTATGCATCGAGACCTACTCGAGACGAGACCAAGCCCGAGACTTAACCATCGAGACGAGACTTGCCTCTCGAGACTCTCATCTCGATCGAGACTATAAGCTTTATTTTCATGAATGTCGATAATATTAATTTCATGCTTTTCTTGTTGTTTTATGGTACTAGAAAAAGTGTGACAATTAGTTTCATTCTGATAAATTTTATTTAACAATATAAACGTTATATTGTAGTTTAAAAGTATGACTGTAAGTAGCCAAGTTATCAATGGGAAACTCTTTTCTGTTGTCTTTCAACAATGATATAAAAGTGATTCGGGGACCGGAAAATTATAGACATTTATTTGCTTCTGCGAATTTTCATCCCCATGCTTTCTCCTTGCTGATAGTCAAGAAGCCAAACTTTCTATATTGTAATATAGATATTTTCTTACACCATTTACTTATTAAATTATATAAAAATGGAAATATTTTTGTAATACTAATCTGTACCTATATATATGTAGTATGTATATACTATATATATACTCGTATATGGAAACAAGTAAGTTGGAGTTCAGTCCCGGGACACTTTAACAGCACCTCAACTATCTTCGTAGCCCTGGTAGTTTCTGAGTCGAAAGTTGTCGACAGACGGACATAGAGTGGATATAAGGTTGTACCTAAGTACATAGAAATACCTTAGACACAGTAAAGTTAATTTTTATCTAGTTATGCTTTGCTAGGACTGTTAGAATGACATTTTAATCTGATAACACAGTTTATTTGAAATACCAATGTGCTTATTTCAGTTAATGGGAATCGCAATACTTTATTTGAAAGTAGCGGCTACCGGGAACACATACACATTTCAAATAAGTCAAAAGACGTCAACTTTATAAAGTCTACCGACTTTCAACACTATCGAGACGAGACCGAGACTAACGAGCCGAGACCGAGACGAGACTGAGGTTTACAATCAAGACCGAGACGAGACCAAGACCAAGACTATCCTAAAAAATCGAGACGGGAACGAGACTGATGTCAGTCTCGTCTCGACACCATCCCTAAATGTGCCTAATAATGCAAAATCTATATATTTTGGAGTATATAGAGAGGAACTTCGGGTATTATGGAATAGTCGGTTAATATGGAATACTCATTTTTCTCGTTTGTGATACGATGTTACTTACCTGTAAGCAGGAGAACTACTTCTACACACTCCCATAATTCCTTGTATCCAGTTGGAGTTCGATAGCTACATGTGTAGGGTTACTACACGGGAAAATCGTAATTTGCAGTCATCAGAAATTTTACAGGTACGTTTTGTAATGTGTGTATGCCTTTAGAAAAACCTTGTAATACATTGTATGATTGTGGGATTGTAAGTGTACATGCAATTGCTGGACCTGTGAAAGCACCTTTGATTCCATGTACCGTGAAGTAGGATTAGCAACAACTTCATTCTCAAAATGACGTGTCAGGTAATATGGAATATTTGAAGATGGGTCGTTTTATTCAGATACTTCACCATCATTAGATCTTGCATTCCTACCTAAGACGATTCCAAGTCACAATAATGCTGAGTGTTTTGTTTTGTCAGAGCAAATTTGGATACAGTGCGTATCTTGTTCATTGTGGGAGCACAATAATTGTGCAGGGGAAAACAAAAATAAGAGCATGTTTGTGAGTTTTGCAAATGATGTGTTTCGACAACATTTTGTTTTTTTGTATTCTAATGTCATTAAATTTATATTTTATCTCACAAAAGTTAAGTATCTCATAATACCCGACTATTCCATTTAACCTCCAAATATACATTATAATAGATTATACAAAATAATTTCCATAATCGTTATTTTTTTATCAGTGATTATTATAAGAACACAATCTATAATATCCTAGGTATGCATGCGTTAGCAATTCAATTTTTCTTTTCGAAACGTAATACGTCAATAATGGCGTAATGAAAAATGACAATCTATAATACCCTAAGCTTCTCTATGTGGTTAAGAAACCAGTTTGTAAATTCAACCACATGTTCCTCGAAAGCAGTGACTTGATACGGAAAATGAAATAATAGTGTTATGGCTAGCTATCTGGATCACAAAACCAAAGATTCCTGGTTCGACCCCTTGACAACGACACTGTGTAATCGACACACTGCATTTAATATATTCACAGGACCTGTACTAATCACTAACACCGGGACGTGTTGAAGTAACACTCGAAATTGGTAGTCGTCCTTCGAACCACTGTCCTCTGTTGAAGTTGTATTGAATTAACACTCGTACTTTTTTCTCTTGTGTAGTTAAATTTGAACATTCGATCTACTTATTTCAAATCAAATCTCGTCCTAACTCGTAAAATTTTACATTTCTTATTAGGACTTTCTGGAAAACAAAAAAGTTTTTTTGATCCATGCTTAGTAAGGCTTTTCTCTATTCTATTTGAGGTGTAGAATAGAACACAGCCTTTTCCTTTTGTAACAGCAGTCTGAAATCACTCTATACGTAAATTAGAAAACTACAATGAATAGATTACCCTTGAACCCCGCCCACCTATAAAAAGAAATCCACTTTGAATGTCAATGTCAACCCTTTTTCTTTTCCTAATCTTGTTTACTAACCCTCAGTCAAGTGTCTGCTTGATTTTTCCACCCCCAATCCAGCTTTATTTTTGAGGGAAACTAGAGATGAAGAAAAAAATGGCCAAATGTTTTTGTGAATGAAAGCGTAGTAGTAGTAATACCACTAGCAAACACACAATCTCCTTGAGAAAGAAGTGACGTCTTGGCTTACAAAAAAGATATCAGGACTCTGTGGAACTCCTGATTGATTTCCGGCGACGATGTTGGAAGCTTCTTATAATCCTGTTATGTTTCTGTCTTCGGATGAACTCTGACCTCGGTCAGGGACCTTTACACGTGCTCATCAATCCTTCTTTACGCCTTGTCTTGTACCCACACAAACACATATACTTTGGAAAATAAAATGCTTTGGCTTTCTGTACAGTTTGCTGACTTGGAGTCCATTTACCGAACTGTTAATTTAATTTTCTTTGATTTTTTTTCTTTCTTCTCTTTATCTTCTCTACATATTTTTATTTTCGCCTTTAGATGAAGATGTTGAACGCACTTTGAAATTTAAAGGGGTTTTATAGCAAACCATAACAATAACTTATATTAGTATTTATTTCTAATGTGATGCGATGTATAGGTATTAGTGTCCTAACTGTTTTTGCAGGTTTTTGAGCGATATGATGTTCCGATTCAGACCTAGATCTTTATTCTAGGTTCCTTCCCGGGATTCAACTCGTGGAACTGAAAGGAATTCTGGAAAATTTCAGTTAATGGACAGTCCAGCAATTTTGTACTTATACCACCATTCAAGGAGTCCTCGCTACTACTTAGCTCCTCAGAGACCTTCACTACTATTTAAAAAACGCAGTTTTTTTATGAACCAGCCCCCGTGGCTCAGTCGGTAACGTCGCAGATTTCTAATCGGCAATAGGAAGGCTCCTGGGTTCGTTCGAAGCCCGCTGCTGGTTATTCTGACTGAAGGTTTCCAGGGTTTTCCTCAGTTTCACCAGGCGAATACTTTGATGGAACCTCAAATAAGGCCGTGACCGCTACCTTCTATATCCATATCCCCGGAAGAGTCATCGCCGAGGAATGAAGTCTTCCAGACGTGACGGAGTTAGGCGAAAGTTGCCAGTTCAAGCCACAGAAGGAGATTCTTAAAAATATTAAGTTTCGAATACCACCCAATCATAGGGATGGAGACTAACACGCTGTTTTAAGTCGCCTGCTTCAGATGGCTCCGTTAGGAATAAGGTGATTCTCCATTTGGCGATACCAAACCCAAGCTGGACGGACCAACGCACAACAAAGACGAAAATTGTCACAATGTCGGCGCAGGAGATAACTCTTTTCACTATTAGGAGGCAAACCTTCAGTGACGACATTCGAGGATTGGGGTCGCAACCGAGTCTCCTCGCCACGGATTTCATTAGATGGCAGAAAGATCAAAGAAAGATCGAATATAACGAGCTATTATCAAATTAGTCGAGTCGCTAATGGGGAAAAAATCGATGAGATCTATACACGAGACATTAAAGCTCCTTTTTTTTACCAGTTAATGTACATCTCACATAAAGTAGATCTGAGGGGAATGTACCCGATTTTAACCGTCGCCATCTTGATTTTTTGTAGCACTCGCTGTTGAACGCGTTTTCTCGAAAACCGTTTCCCATGAGCTGTTTTTGTTTTGTAGCTCAAATGCTATAAATGTGGAAAATATGTATTTTATACCCATAAAAACTCTAATATTTAATTTACGATTATCTTTTATGATTTAAATGGCTTTTTATAAGAAAACGGTCAATGATATCAAAAATACATTTCTATTCACTTTTGTAGAACATTTAATTTCTTTTAATATGCCATTTACAGAAAGACATTTAGTTAAAACGTGGCCGAGATATTAACGTTTAAGTCCAAGTTCGTGCGGCATTTTTGCTGTTATGCGGTGTATGGGTTACCACATTGCAAAATGCGTGAGTGATTCTGTGGTTTACAAGGTTTAACGTCTGTGTTCTGTGTTTTAACGTTTGTGTTGTAACTCTTTAGCATGTTTTTTAGATTCTCAGGAAGCTCCCGCATTTTCTTCCTTCCAGATTGGCAACTCTCCCGCATTCAAACTTCTCTAGGTTGACATGTCTGACATTGGTACGTGATAGCGTTGCGATTATTACAAGATTGATTAAATTCATTTATTCATAACCACTTTTGAACTCCTCTAAATAATCATATTTCGAAGTCATTCCACATGATTAATGGGACAAGAGGGTCTTTGCAATTTGGAGTCAGTATTCACTCGCGTGCAGAAGAATAGAAAACAAGCCATTTACTCCCCCTCCCTCCCTTCACACGGAAGCTACGGCAATTTCGCACCCTATTAAGGGTCAAGGTCTGTAACCCAGTTATAAACAAGATAGCAAGGAAAGTATATGTATAGCAGTGGCGGCACGTGAAACAAATAATAGGTGAAGTACTACCAACATGTTCATCCAATCTTTGTTCGTTAACACTTATTCTGGGATTTCTGGGCTTTGGCAGGATACTGATAATGCGACTATCCGGTCTTTAGATGATGCTGACTGACTTTCAGGCCCAAATAATACGTATTAATACCTATTTATCTCATGCATATAAAAATAATAAGTGAAGTTCGAGTTCACGAACTTCAGCTGATGAGCCGCCACTGATGTGTAGTATAATAACAAGGAACTGGTGAAATTCGAGATGAGGAAAATAGGATTTGCTTGTTCAATGCAGCAATACCATGAAGAGAAAAGAAATAAAGAAGAAGAGGTTACAGAAGAAATGTTGAAGAAAATGAAGAAGAGAATAGAATGGAAGCGTATAGATACAGAAGAAGATAAAAAGATGTACAGGAAGCGAAGTTAATAAACTTCGAAGAGAAACAGCCAAACAAAGAGAAATATGAATAACAAAGAAATGCATTGAAATAGAAGACTTAGAAAGAACAGGAAGATCTGATGTAAACAGAAGGAAGCAAGAAGGACGGAATTTTGTATAAAAGGGAAACAAATCTATTTGATCAATGGAGAACAAAAATGGTGACCCCATCAGTGATTGGAGCGTCAGAGATAGCGATTGTGGTGGGGGAAATCAGTCGAGAAAGCTGATCAGCAAGCTCGACAGTGTAATATAGCGCGAAGTGGACCCGAACTTCCTCGAAAGGAAGTGTGACACCTTAGCTATATGCTGGAGGGAATATAGACTCTAATTTTTCGAAATTGAATAACGACATTTGTGTAGTCTTACATTTTAACACCGTTACGAAGGTATGCAGGAGATAGGACGCTTCATGCCGCCGTCCACGAACTGAACTCCTTATTTGTGATGTGTCTAATGTGTAACTTTTCAGGCAATAATACGTTCTCTAGAATATTGTGACAGTTAGCAGACATGCACATGCATGTCTGTATATTTTTTGCAACCATATTTTAATATTACCTGTAAATTGTTTTATGTATTTTGATAGCCCCATGAGACATGTACACTCAAGAGAAGATGATATAATATACCTACTGGTCATTTAGACTAAGCTGGTTATTTTTTATTTGCTCCTCATTCTTTTCCAGCTGTATAAGGGATTCCCACAAGGAACTGTTTCTTGACAAGGAATGGACCTTGTGATTCGGTAACCTCTGAGCCTAAGTGAGGATTGTAGCAGTGACGAAAATCTCTTACGGGACATCTTCATGCGTACTCAAGAAACTCCGTGTTGGCAGTAATTTCTTCGACAAATGTAGGTTAATTGATTGGTTGACGTATAACGAACATTTATCTTTGGCACTAGGCAAGACTGACATTATAACCCTTGCTTCATGTACTCCAAGTGTCCGTATATAGCTACCTAGTTACTGAGGTGCGTCACCAAACTAAGCATTTCAACTATACTTGCGGTGACAGAAGCTCGTCAAGCTAACTGTTGGTGTTCTGCAACCTGATCAGCAAGCTGGATAATGTAATAGCACCTTAACGCTGTTTCCACTTGTTGATACGTCATGTCTGACACCTTATATGGACTCAAATAAATCTTTAATTGCTCAAACGTGTCACTACCCACAGATGCTAATACTCACCTTCTTGCTATCCCCAATAGCAATCATTTTCCACTGACACTGAAACCTCTCAACATACAAAGATCTTTATGTGGATAGAATGATGACCTAAGTAGCACATACGGTTGGGCCAACGTTGGCGAATCGTCGAACGGTCGGAGAATAATTGGGATTTGGTCGGTCGTTTTGCCTACAATTAACCAATGTTGGCCCAATTGTGAAACTTGGTTGGCAATGCGTACAGTATTTGACAACCAAGAAAAACGTTGGTAAACCGTTGACAAGATAGTTGCAGAGGAAAGACATCATATGTTCGCTTAAAACGAAGTCATTTTCCCTTGCTATACTTTTAGACGCGATCTCTACCAGATTGACTCCAGTACGCGTAAGTGCAAGTGCATATGGGGCGATTGGATCACACGATGCAGTAAACAAATGTATTAAGTATTTCTTAATTATGTGTTTTTAATCCTCACGTATTCGCAAGCCTTTTCCCAACAATCAGACAACAGCTCAGAGGTGGAGAATTAATTAAAACTGCCATTCATGGCTGGCTTACAGTCCACCGCTCGCGGATATGGTCCTCATTTCTTGATTCGTTTGGGCCGTGGACGTATTCTATAATGTTAAAGAAATATCTGTTGAAAAAAAAACGGGCTATTTCGTATAGTTTTAATTTGGAATGTCTTTTACATAGAAATGCCAAACCAACTTTTGTCCGTCTACTGATTGTTGGTAAAACGACCGTCAAACCATAGTCAAACTGCCGACAAATACTCAACGTTGACCTTTAAAGCTCTTTCATGTGAGCTGTTTTCGTGCGCAGAAGCACTTTGATTTTATAAGACATAACTTAAGACCACCCACTGAAGTAAATTAAATTACTTGTAAAAACAACCACAAAACAGAACCTCGAATAGTTTCCTTTTGTACATCAGAGGACGTGCATCTCACATCTTCGGAAAATTTCTCATCCTTTTGCCAAGTAGATCGTTTGGACGACTGCGCGCACAGCTTGTGTTGACTAACGGAAAGCAAGAGTTTGAAAGCCATTTAGCCCAAATTTGAAAAGAGAAGGCAAATTGATGAAGGTGTAACATTTGTTTAGTTAAATGTACAGGTGAGTAAATGGCATCATTGACTAGAAATTACCAACATTGTTTCTAGAGCCGGAATCGGAACACTGCATTTGTGTTATGGGATCATAGTATTGTGATAATTCGTAGGTATGATGGCTATTCTATGTTCTTGTACAGCTATTAATGGATACTGGATGGGAGGTGATACATACTGGATGGTATGACGACAATGGTCGCCATTTTGAAAGCAGCCATCTTGACTATGCTTCAAAATTTTAAAATAGTAAGTGGGTCATGTTATATAACAATCATGATTTCATTAATTCCATTACCATATGTATACGATATTTTCCTTACTTGTTCTGCATATCTCCATGTATTCTCATCTTAATTAACATGAACAAATCTTAACCAATTGAACACTGTAGTATTCCGAACTGACATTTTTGGAGTCTCCATCATCTCGCAAGTATGTATATTGAGAAAATATGATAGTGCGAAACACATTGAACTACAGAAGTCCGTATTGTATTTAAAAACCGGAAATAATGTTGTAATGTCACCAAACTGTACTCTGGAGTTGAATCGAGATAGTTTGCTTATCTTTATATGCTTTCATTGAGGTGCAGCCTGCCCTAAATAACAATTTACTGAAGTACGTATTGTACGGGCAGAAAAATAGCGTACTGAAAATTTATAACTGGAAGCTGAGCATTATTACAGGTATCGGTTGAAGGTCAAGGTGAAGAGAAGAGTGAAAATACAATTGCAATACGCATAATTTTACAAAGTAATACAGTACAATAATAGTTTAAAGAAAGGCTAACAAATTGAGTTAGTCACAGAGCTAGAATTCACCAGGAGTAAAGGAAAACAATAATGTTGCGAGTGACATCTACCGATGAATTTTCTAATGCTTGTTCAAGCTAAGCGAAAAATGTGGAGACGTACACTTAGATTCATAGGTAATGGCTGATGAAATACAATTTCTAAGTCCATTAAACTGTACAATATGGCAATATTAAGCGTATATTTGAGGTAGATTTAAAATAAATGTTCCATAGCTATATTAGCGCGGTGTTGTCAGATTGTGCAACTTTCGGACTGAGCTTTTTTTCGTTGGGCATTTCATATGAATCTGAATATACATGAATAAAGCCTGTCTCTTTCTCTGATATCTTTTCTCTCTGGTTCAATTATGTGCAAGGGCAGGGATGGCGCTACACTAGCGCTAAGGAAGCCGAAGCACTCCTTGTAACCCCTCAGTTTTGTCAGAATTCTTTATTTTATATATTTGTCATAAACTTAAGTCAGTTTCCCAAAGTATTTCAAATGAAATATTCAAGCACTTTCCCCGAACGTTTTGTCCTCACGCCGTCATTGTGTAAGGGATATATATTTTTTCATGTTTTTAAAAAATGTTCTTGCTATTAAAAGAGCACGTCAATGTTTAATTTACTTAAGAAAAGCCAGATTTACTTGAGAAAAAAATATGTTAATGTTATTTTTGTACATATTTCTTATTCGATCATTGTTGAAATACTGTCAATTTTTTGAAAGATATTGTTTCGACGGTTATCAGAATATGGCTAGTAATTTCTCTATAATTATTTTCAATATTCTCTAATCATAATTTGATAATTTCAAAATTAAGGAGTCCTTTTATTATTATTTTGTTTTATTTTACTCATATTTATCGAGCAGATAGGCGGCTATGGTCTTCTCCCCCGTTTCATATTTGAAGGATGACACTTCTGGACGAGCGTTCTTCCGGGTCTGGAATACGGTAGATCGACATTTGCCTGGTGAACTTGAGAGAAGCCCTGGTGAAACCCAGCTAATGAGGCTGGCTAGATGACTCGAGAGTCGAACCTCCTTCTTTGTCCAAATCCGATCCGTAGCTCGCGACCGTAGCCAGTTGACCACGAGGGCTTGCTGTCCTGAGCCATAGATGCCTAAAGGCAATAAGTTGGATTCAACGGGGCACTAGATTTTAATGTGCAAGGGAATTATATCCCCCTGAAATCTACCCCCCCCCCCCCAAAAAAAGGATTCTATGTAATTTGGACGTCACTTTTTAGGGGGGTAAAATTCCGGCCTCCAACATTTTTCGGTTGTTAGTTTATAAAATAATCACTCGTTTGATACACACTCAATCACTATTACACTATTTGATATCACACTATTTGATATTACTACTCTATAACACTTGCCGGAATTTTACCCCCCTAAAATCTACCCCCCTCAGTTTTTTACCCGCCAGTGTCAAACTAAGTATTGTAGAAGCCGGAATTTTAATCACCTGAAATTCACCCCCTCTGAATTTTACCCCCACCCCCTACACACTCAATCACGCAGACGCTCCACCATCACTTGTCGGAATTTTGCCTCTCTGAAATTTACCCCCTCAGTCGTAGGACTTCTAGCATGAATTTGTATGGCGTGACGCGGCGCTTAGTGCGCACAATTAGAAAAAAAATATATAATGCACGTTAACCTTGTAAAATTCTATAAGAAATGTATTCGTAGTAGACATAAAAAGTAAAATTTAGCATTATTTATATGGCCACTAAAATAAAATATATCCTGAGTTTGGCCCTGTCTTAAAAGATCGAACTAAAAAAGGACGTTAATTAACAAGAATCTGCAAATGAAAAGTCGTGTCCGGGAAGTAACTTTATTGGTATAATAAAGATGGAAAAGTCATTTTAGTCGCAAAAAAGTAGAAATAACTATGCACTATTTGAAGTAAAATATTTCATGCCATGTGTCAGACATTTTCCTTTAAGGGTGTCCGTTCACAAAATGGCTAATCTAT
>JAGDQP010020847.1:0-11933 GCA_022664845.1 Lepisma saccharinum | reverse complement strand
AAAAAAAAATATGTTTATTTTTAAATCATATTTCAACAAAGACGTCATTGTGTTGATAAGACGTTGTTAATACAACGTTTATCCAATATGTTATTTTCAACTATGGTATAATAGATTTTGTTTAATGCATTTGTTACTAATGCTGTGTAAAAAAAATAAATATAATTGAAAACTAATTCAATGACACAAACTAATTCTGTTGTTCTCATGAGCATGTTGAAAACAGATTGAATTTTAAACCACATTTCAACGAACATAGAATTTCGTGACGTACTTTCAATTATCATTCCTAGATTTCGTTTTACACTTGTATTTCTAATTTAATTTCTTAAACATTATAATAAAAAGCAAATATAATGAAAATAACTACGGTACATTTTTTGTTTTCATTTGAATGTTGAAAACAGGTTGAATTTTAAACTATATTTCAACGAACATTTAATTTCAATGATATAAAACAAAAATTAATTTGAAAAATTAACGATCCAATGTCCCGACACATGATATAAGAGATAGGTGAAAACTATTAGTGCATATCACAATGATGGCGACCATCTTGACAGCCGCCGTATTGGATTTAGGTTGAAAATTTTTAGATGGAGAAAATCTTGAAAATCTTGAATGAGACAGAAGTTGCAGGAAATCAACAGAACTATCGGACGGGCGGGATAATCAAAACGCCCAACTTTCAAATGGGAACCCCATTTTTTTTTTCATATTATTTATCCACCGGGGGAAAAGAAAAAAAAAACAATCAGAATATGTCTTACTCAAAATTGCAGGAAGTGAGTCCTGGTCCCCACAGGGCCGTAAACAGCATAAGAGTGAGAAGTGTCAAAAGTTCCGGAACAACTAAATATCTCGGTTAGAATACATTTATCTGAAAACTTGAGAGAGGCCAAAGTTGCAGTAAATGAACAGGGCTATCAGGCTGGCGGAACCCAATTTTGAATTTTTAAATATAAACCCCATTTTCCCCCCATGCGTTGTCGTGTGTCATGTGTTGGGACATTGGGTCGTTATTTTCTCACTCGTTTGTGTTTTCTACGGCTATTACTACACATATGGAGCATCTTTCTTAATTTATGTATTTGCAATTTCTTAGCACCCCGAATACAAGGGGAGTCAATGATACCTGCCCAGGTTCTTCTGACCCTGAGGGCTATCAATCACGGATCCAGAGGGGTCAGCTGGGACGGTTTCCTTGTAAGTGCACGAAGTAGATGTGCCTAACAATCTATGTTTGCTCAATCAATATAGGAGCACATATTCTCGCCCAAAGGAGACTTTCATGAACAAATACGCTAACCAACCTCGTGGACAGAATAAAGTAAACGTATGTAGCCTTCACTGAAGTGTCAGCAATTTCAAGGATGAAAATATCTCCCTTCTCCTCCAACCAATTAAGTTTCTCTGTGTAATGTGCGATAGATGGCAACAGAAGTCATAAGTAAATTATGTGTTTTCCCACCTATTCAGCCTAATAATAATTCCAGTTTTGTTTTGAAACGTTATTAAGCTATATTCATTGATTTCAGATGCGAAGAATAACGTTTGTGAGGGGGGTTTGCATGAATAAAACAGCACTGAAATGGAATAGGCCTAACTCTTGTAGGATGGGAGAAACTTGATATGACACCTTATGTCAATAGGTTCAATGTGGCATAAACATTATCTCGATGTCAGCTTTATCTTAAGAGATTGAATGTAGCGTTTAAATGCAATAATTAATAGGTTTTCATTTTAATATTTCGTTTCTTTTTAATAATAGACTGTTTTATTTAATATTTCGTTCGATTGCAACGTCATAACAAAAAGAGTATGGCTAACTTATTGTTAGGAACTTGGTGAGTTGTTTACAAGTAATTTATACCAACGAAAAGAAATGCCAGCAGGGTTGGATTTTAAGATTTGATTTAACAAAAGGGTTTCGGATGTTAAAGAAATGAAGTAAGTTATATATTAGGGGAATTGTCATAATATTTTAATGGGTCTGATTAAATAAGAAAAGGAGTTTCTGTTAGAAATGTAATTGTTGTGTGAAGCAAAGATGAATAATTGTAAATGACTAACTAAGCTATCAAAGAGAAACTGTAGGGATATCATGAGATGAAACACAATCTTTTACAAGTTGATTGATTAAACCGTTTGCATTAAGTTGCTAGCTAATACCTGGTTTTCTTTAAAAGCTAGTCTTACATTGGAAGAGTGAACAGGCTGCAGTGCTTATTTAAGCCCGTTAAGTCTGCTTCACTAATTTATATGTCCTGAATAGACTTGTTAGTAGCCTCCACTAGGTTTTGCAAGTACCTTGATTTGGAGAAGTTTGTCACTTACGTGATTATCGAAAGAGTAATATTCCATATAGTCTACGAAGAAGAACCGAAATTGATAAAGTGACCCTGAGATCATCATAGTAAGACTTCATTGTAAGAAAGTTCACGGAAATAAATGCTGGATTAAAAATAAGTAACGAACTTTTCATATTCAACTTTTATTGATAATAGGAAATGCAAACGCACATTTGTGTTGTATTAATTCTCCTATATTGTACATTTGATTAACTGCTATTGAAAAGTTTCGATAGACATAAACTAACCGTTAGCAAAGAAAATGTTAGCAGGTACAACATTACTATCGATAATTCAGAAAATTACACAGTTCGCCTTCGTATAATTTCTTCAGATAATACCCTTCTGTTCGATAACAATCGTAAGGAATTTATATTGCTAAATATACCACCAAGAACTTCAAGTATAACCTTTGTCAGAAAAATTCCAAGACTGATTTTAAAAAAAATTCTCAAACTGCATTGAAACACGCGAGTGGGGTGTTATTTAAGTTAGTCATTTAAAATGTAGATTGTGAATCTGAACAAAAGCAGCAGAGGTGCAAAAAGTTCAGCCATGTTCTTTAGCCCTAAAAAGTGGTGAAATAGAGGACGGATTCGAACCTTAGGGTTGGTATTGGTGGGCGTGGTGGGTTTTAGTGCCACCACCAGTCTTATGGCTTGAAGATCATGAACCTTGCAACCTCGCGCCAACTTCCATTTTTCCTCTAACATGCTGTCGCCAAGGAACTTGGCTCATCCATCCTCCATTTCACCACTTTTTAGGGCTAAAGAACTTGGCTGAACTTTTTGCACCTCTGGTGTTTTTGTTCAGATTTCACAGCTTTATGTACGTGATCTTTCTTATAAACACAGTCTAAGCACTGCGAAAACAGTAAATTCCCGAACCATATATTCCAATATTGCCCGATATGTTGATATTCCAGAGTCCATTAGATGGAGCTCATACAGTCGCGCAATTTCCTACAGTCGTGTTATTCACCCTGCAATCAGTGTACGTACGAATTGCTACTGGCGATGAATCATGTTACACGAGGCGGGACAAGCGGGACGAGCTTATCGCGCTTGAAATTTGAGAACGGAAAGTGTAACATTGGAGTCTACAAAAACACAACCTAGATTAAACAATATTTACAAAGCGTGGGTATGTTTATTCTGTTAAGTTACGGAACTGCATGAAATCTGACATTTTCTGTGCAGTTAACTGCACTTAACGATTTTAAAACGATATGACGTTTTCACTAACGCTCACCACTATCACTCTCGAGATATAGTGTAAGCACATGACACTGTGAATGAAGAATGTTGCACTTCATAAGCGCAACTGGCCTTACCTAATCTACTCTAACCCATGGTCACTAATCTAAGATAATCTAAGAAAAATGCAAGAACGCAATTATTAATAATAAATATAAACATATAGAAATATATTTTAAAAGAAAAAAACGAAAAAATCTTGCTCCTGCCGGGAATCGAAAACGGGATTTTACTTAAGAAGCGAACGTTTTAACCAGTTTTTTTTTTTTTTTTTTTTTTTTTGATCTCGTTTATTTAATTTCTTGTTACATTACATTTAGTTATACATTTGTGACCTTCATATTTATGCCTTTATTTTACTTATAACCTACGTTAAAATCAGACACATACAAACAACCATGCTTTAGGTGGGATTCGAACCCACGACCTTGTAGTCGATGGACAAGCGCACTAAACCGCTCGGCTAACTCGATCGGCAAACCAGTGATCCACGTTACGAATTTACAAACGCTCATTTGGATGTTGTATTTACAGTGGACGTGTTACATAAGAAGCCAGAAGTCGCGCGTGCAAGATGGCAGCTTTCCTGCAAATTCCGATACTCTCTACGTGCAAGGAGCAAAGCAATAAAACCCTAGATCTTTACACCATTCCATTTAGAAATTGAAAAGATGGACCCAGTATTTATTGGTAAGCGATTTTTCACCAACTGCGATAGTCCAAGTAGAATACTCCTCGCCTTTTCTTCTTTTTTACATAGTTTTCTGCCAAATCACACCACTTTTATTTCTACCTCTCCGTAGAACCTGGTTTCTACGATCCCCCACCCCAATCTAACAACCGGAAGGTAAAAACGAATATAACTGAACCATTAAGATTTCTCCACAACTGCGCATTGTTTTTCACCACTCTTTAGAACTGACGAAGTTGGCTGAACTTTTTGCAGTTCTGGTGCTTTTGCTTGGCACTCGCTTCGCTTCGCTTCGCTGGGGTGCTCCCCCAGACTCCCGTCGTGAGCTGCGCCACCAACTTGGAAATTTTGGAGGCTACGCCCCTGTTATCGTACCCAAGCTATCCGGGGGACTGCGTCCTCATGGTGCAGATCTTCTTCCATAGGGGAGATTTGCCCCACATATTGTAACCTATTCGTGATGGTACACCTCCATACCAAATTTCATTTCTCTAGTTCGAACAGTGTGGAAAATGGTTTTGGGGTGGGGGCATTTTGAATTCATTATGGGGACTTCTTCAAAATGTAATATTTTCCTAAGCTACTCTTGATAATACACCTTTCTGCCAAATTTCGTATCTCTAGCTCAAGCGTGTGGAAAATGGATTTATGAGATCCGACATTTTGGATTCAAGATGGCGTCTTTGGAGACATTTTGTAATATTTTCGTAACCTATTAATTATGATGTATCGTCATACCAAATTTCGCTTTTCTAGCTCCCACCGTTAAGGCTGTGTATTCTATGGAAATTTCATTTTGGATCCAAGATGGCGACTTTTTCAACATTTCTAATATTTTGTTAACCTACTAGTGATGGTGTATCTTCATGCTAAATTTCGTTTTTCTAGCTTCAGCCGTTTAGGCTATGTATTCTTTGGAATTTTACGTTTGGCGGCCATTTTGGATCCAAGATGGCGACTTTCAAAATGTGGGATTTTTTCCTTAAGCTACTTATCATCCTCCACCTTCGTGCCAAATTTAATGTTTCTAGCTTATTTCGAAAGATCTAAACAATATGATGAGTGAGTGAGTGAGTCAGTGAGTGAAGTAAGTTAGCCTAAAATACGTAATTTCAGGGGTCCATAAGTCGAATATGCTTCTAGCTACAAATATGAAATTTTGCACACCTTCACATATTTGGCATATCTCCTTAACTTCGAAAGCTCATATTCCTATCTTTGACATCTTTTTACTTACGGAACCTTAAAATCTCCTATTTCGCCATAAACTCTTGATCCTGTATAACATGCTTTTGGCAGTGCTGACGTTTTGTGACGCGCGGAACTTGACTGCATGCACTGCCGTGCATGTTGATTCTTGGAATTAATTGATTCCCACGTCCAGGTGGCAAGGTTGCTTCTGGCAAGGCACTTGGAGACTAGTCCTTGAATTGACATATTTTCGCTGCTGGAGGCGATTTTTTTAAAAAATAAATTATAAGCATTCACCGGAGGATCCAACAGGCAAGAGGATTTTAGTGAGGGACAAGCAAAGTTTCCAGAGGAAGAAATCGCTCCATCCCCCGGCCATTAAAATTATTAGCTTCATATTTTCGTAATCGAACGGAGGCGGTAGTGTTTAGTGTATCGAGAATTCCCATATTCTATTAGTCGCGGTTGCACTGAAATTATACACTACAATCGAATCAATTGAGAACAGTGCTAAACTACAACAAGACTTGGATAAAGTCAAAGAATGGTGCGACAGATATAAATTTGTAATTAATATAAAAAAAAAGTGCATTGCCCTATCTTTTATAAGGAAAGGAAAGTATGTTGAATATACTCACGGAGTAAATCTATTGGATTGGATAAAAATGGAACATTCTATTCCATGAAGTAATGACCGAAATTCAACATAAGTCCCCAATCTGGAGAATCAGTGTTTTCTGCAACAGACTTGAACCGAAAATTATTGTAGATATATTTGGAATGACTGATAAAGAATTTGAAAGGACTGGAGGTGAAGTAATAGTTAGTCTTTTCTATCTGTAATTAGTATCATGTACGCTCGAACATTGTAAATAGACAGATTGCTTGTTACGAAGCAATAATTTTCAAGCTGGAATCTGCGGATTTCTGAGGGTCAGCGAGCCAAATTACGTATTTAAAAATTATGTCAATTACAGTACAAATAATTATGTATTTCATATCAAATCACATTTATGATAAAATAAAATGTGCTTTAATGTAAACAAGACCTAATCCTTCACTGTCAGCCAGTCAAGTGGTGTGGACTATCGATCTGGGATTCAATTCCTATACACAGGAGACGTACTCATAAAAAAAAAAGCATAAATAAAAGGATACAATTCCCCAATCAATAACCCACGATACTCGACCAATATCTTCGCAAAACGGCGAAAGAATATATATGACCGCCCTGCTGGTCTAGTGGTTACCGTCGCTGACTGCTAATCGTAGTCGTGTCCCGGGTTCGATTCCCGAATTTGTCAAGATATTTTTTTTCCAAATGGAGAAGGTATTGAACGGTGCCCACTCAGCATCGTGATACAATTGGGGAGCTGCTGGGAATAAAAGACAGTAGCGATCACAGTTCAGAGCTTTGGCTCTCCTCTCCCAACACGTCTGATCAGCGTGGGAGCAGCAGACCAACTCCTCCCCCGGGAGAGGCCACATCCAGTAGTGGATTGAGCATGGCTGTGAAATTATATATATATATATATATATAATGAATACCTTTACAGTTCAATATAATATATTTTGAAAATAAAGATTTCGTAAAGAAATACACATGTATATTTCATGTTTAAATAATATTATTAGAAGGCTTCACGTACGACTGCATGAAACACCTCGCTTTAATTTCATACTTCAATAATGCGTTTAATACACCTTTTTTATAATGTTCTATACGTACGTGCGGATAAAACTTTTCTCTCAGTGTGAGAGTTAGTCTAGATATTTGGAAAGGAGACCCGAAAGTAACTGACCTCGTGACCCTACTTGGGTCTTCACGGTCCTCATGTACGAGACTCTCGCCTGCTAACGCTGCATCCCTCCGAGAGCACACCATGGCTTACTATTAAACTTATGCTTAAAATATTGGCATAAGCTTATGAAAATTTGCAAGTTTAACACAGATACTCACTGTTCTACGCGCCTAGCGTATTTTAACAAATAAACCTGATATGACCCGGGAAACTGTAAAGATTGTCGACTCCTGGTCTAATGGCTTCGTATTGGTATTAGTGAGGCATGCAGATACCAGTCCCACTGTTAGCAACTGATTGCAGTTTCCAAGGTTCTTCAGTTTCTGAAAACGAACGCCAGGACGATACTGCAGCGATCGGCAAAAACAAGTTCCGGATGACCTCAGATGAAAGAGAAAAAGAAGAAGAACGAATAAAAGAAGGAAAGAAAGTCTTCTGTTTTCTGTTTTTACTATTATTAGATGTAATAATGTAAACAAGTGTGGTGATGCTTTTGGTAAAAGCAATAGTTCGAATTTCCGAATAATGGTGTATTGCCTTTGAAAACGTATATGAAATCACATTTTGGTGTATGGTTCGGAACCGGTACTTTGGTTTAATAAGAGTTTATGAAATACGTGGATTTCCTTTATCAATGGTCTTCAGTGTCTTATTGTTGTTTTGTATTTCTAGTAGACACATATTCTTTAAAGAACCGAGTAACTATCCGATTAATTGTGAATATGTTACTGTTTGTTCGATACCTTTGGGTTTCGTTTTAGTTATAACCAGCCCCGTCCTAAAAGAGCTCGCTAAGAAATGTCATCCCTCAAACATATCAGAGCTTGGACTGTCTATTTAACCCACATAATATAAATAAAGCCACATAAACACGGACTTGTAATAAGAAGCGGGATTTCAAAATGACAGTGTCATTTAACAGGATACTTGTTATTCATGGTAATAGGAAAATATATATAGGAGAATTATTTAATACATCAGCTAAACATAACACAAACACACGAAGGAAAATAAGTAATTTGTTTTAAAACACTTTTCTTGTCAGATTCCATAGTAAGATGCTTTTTTTTTCCTTCACTCCATTTGAGTGATTGATTCTTTATTTAGTTGCCAACACTTCCAAAACCATCAGAGCTAATGGATTGTTTGCAACGTCTCGAACTTTCTTCACGAGACTCTACAGTCTAGACTCTAGGGTGACCAGACGTACTGATTTTCGCAGGACAGTACTGTTTTTCGAAGGGTTGTGATAATTGTGCATATTATTAAGAATTGTCCTGTTTTATTTTTTCAAAATGTCCTGCGGATTGTCCTGATTTCACCTTCTGATGTACTTACCCTTCTTTCATTTTACTGATACTGCTGACATTTTATTTTATTTATTTATTTATTTATTTATTATTTTTGTTAACTACAAGGGGATAATTATTTTGCGCCCTCTTCCTCAGGACTAATCACACCTTCATTGATATTTTCGTGAAAACACTTTCATTATTTTAATATTAAGGAGCTCCATTTTCTACGGTGCTCGTCAATTTTAACAATGCTGAATATTTTCTATTCACAGTATTTTATATAAATTAAGACAGTACCAACAATGTGACAAGGTAAATGATACTTTAATTATTCATGACGATTCTCCGTAATAACCTGCCTTTTTTTATTCGGTTTTACGTCATGTGTCTTTTATTTTTTTTATTTTTTATTATTATTATTAAATCTTACAATTGTGTCATCAACATATCCGCGGACACCCTCAGACACGCCATGATAAGGTTTTGAAAATTGCAGTTGTTGATGTCAAGATTTGATTTAATTTAGACCTATAATTCATCTTTGTTGAAGTTCTGATCATGCGCTGCTATATCAATGAATTCTTTTCTAATTCCTTTTAAAAATCACACTGCTTTTGTCAGTATAACACCCCTATGTCCTCGAAATGAACGTGTTCTCCACATACATACCAATGTTTGTGTTACAGCTGGTTTCTCGAAATTACTCTTGTTACAATGTAGCTGAGGCTCTTATTACCAGTTTAAATAGTTCTTACTGTCCCGACCAATATACGATTTCCCACAATTACAATTTATTTTGTACACTCCCGGAACCTCATCTTTGACAGTTTACTTTTGGTTTTCGCCGGTAGCTTACATATAGTTTTAATCCCACGCTTTTTAGGTACTCTCCCTTTTTCGGTTACTAATACTTCTCACATACGGTAAGACGGCAGTTCCTTTTCTTTCCTGATCGTTATTCTTCGCTTCGTCTCTATGTATTTTTTTTCTGTTCTGAACAATCTTTTTTATTGCTTTCTCAATCCGCTGTATATTGCATTCATGCCCAAGTAAGACGTTTGTAACATGTTAGGTTTCTTGTTTCAAATGTTCTTTGTCAGGGATCCTGTAGGCTCGATGAATGAGGTTGTTGTTTTCTTTTTCTTTTGTTTTTTGTGTAGTGTGGTGATGGGATTTTGCGTGAAGACCTGGGTGCGTTGGCTTTCTATATACCTTGTGCCTGTCTCCCAGTGGTGGTCTTGTAACTTAGAATATTTAACAATGATAGTTCACCATCATTTTCAGTCTCTATTGTAAACTGTATATTCAGATGAATCTTATTGAGATGATGTTAAATCTTCTCCGCACTGTGTTGCCATATGGCGAACGTACCGCCAACATTTCTGTACCAACACTTTTGTTAAAAAATATCCCACAAAACTTTCTCTTACAAACGATTGTGGTGAACCAGTTATACCACTTCGTTCGTCTGTCTGTAAAAATCGCCATCATAGGTTGCTGTGAGAGTATGTTCAGATAGATAGTTGGGACATAACTTCGCAGATGAAACTTCTCGAGACTAAAACTTCGCCGGCGGAAGCTTCTCCTTAGCCCAAATCTTCGTCAGCGGGAAAGTATTCTGTTTTTATTTCTTTTGTCATTTGTCAGTCTGCCTGTTTCTTCATTAGTGTTTGCTTTTGGCTTTATCTTCCTTGTCTATCGCACTGGACACAGTTTACCAAAGCATGGCGAGAGCCCTAGCGTGAACGGTCTGCTTACCTGACAATAACAAAAATTGTTTTCGGAAAGTATAGTAAAATTTGATTTCACTGTAAAATTCCTAAGGACGGGACCCACAGCTTTGTTGAAGTGGGCTTCGAATCACTGAAATTAACCGAAACATGATGGGCCAAACTAGGGAAGAGAAACATACCCTGGGCACAACAATACGAAATTTGTCCAATGTTTTGAAAACAATGCTAGAATAGCCTCATCCACCCCTCTGTGGTCAAGTGCTTCCGGCCGATTGAGAGGAGGCGTGGATTTGAGCTCTCCTCTTGTATTCTAAATGAAGAATGCAATCACTAGTCAGCAAAACCTCAGGTCATATGTGTATAACAATATCAGTCGGTTGAGTATTCGGAAGGTCCTGGACAGGCAGGCTGCAAGATCCATTAAAAGACAATCCTGACCAAGGTTTTCCACGGTTTTCTTGAGTATCGCGAGACGAATGCCTGATAATATCTCAAAAAAAAAAACTTTATAAGAGAGGGGCGCTTCGTTATATCCTCACCCGTGCCTTTCCTGTGTCTTACACTTGCTATTGTCTCAAAAATCTCCTTCAATGAAACATACATTTCCCTCTTCGGTTCTGCATAGAGATATAAAAAAAACGGTTGTTTATTTTTAGGGGGAAGTTCCAGGGAGGAAATGGGTGTTTACATTCTCCGTGTAAATATCGTGCTTTTCTTTCTTCATGGTTAATATATGATACGATACTTATTTGCTTCATCAGTAAAATATATAAACAAACCATTTTGTTGCCGTCCAATTTCACCAGTAATAGCCTTTTAAAACAGAAATTTAAGTTCCAAACTTAAGATGTACTTATTTCCCATTCTTATTCATTAAAAGCCAACGTTGTTTTCTCTTTGGCGTTTAAGTTGAGCCAAACATTTTAAGCTAAACATATAATTTCAAGACACTTTGCTAAATTCTCCCTCATCGCTTGCAGATTTGTATATGAGGTTGGGTTAGGGTTACCAATCTTTTCTTACAATACAGTAGTTACAGCAGTGTCATTGTTTCTTGGTTAGTAGAAGAGACAAATAGGACTTATCTTTCTCCTCGTTTTATTCCTGTTCCATGAGCATTCAAATTAATAACAAGAAAATACCAGAGGAAAGTGCACCACCTATAGCTTCATTTCAAAGTCCAGAGTATATAGTATCACCAACTTCCAAAGAGTGTTTGAGTCTATGCAGGAAAAGTTGATGAATCTCTTAACGTTGCTGAATCTCTAGACGGTGAAGCACTATCGCTCTCAAAAATAAATTTTCATGCAATAGGAATTCTTGAATTTCAACAGTTTTAATGGTAAATGGGTCGTTTTTCAGTTACATAACATTTAAAGTAGATATAAGCTTAATTAGTAGTACAACCATGAAGATGACGATAAACACCTAGTTTTGGGGTGGTAAAATTTTAAAAAATGGGAAAATTCGTGGAATTTAATTAATTTTGAAGATTTTTCTCCCTTTGGGAATTTTCCTGACTCACATCACCAGTTCTGCAGGACGGCTGAAAAGCACCCCTGGAAATAGGTATATAAAAGAACTTCGGTGGAGACTTACTGAAGTTGCTACACT
>JAGDQP010020846.1:0-32620 GCA_022664845.1 Lepisma saccharinum | reverse complement strand
CACGTTTCTAGATATAGCTGACTTGTCAGTAATATTTGAATTAGTTACATCAACAAAAGAGTTATTTACTAAATTTGGATAATTTACGTTGCTAGGAAGACAATGCGAAGGATTTGCCTTGCCCACTTCTAATTTACTGAGTTTATTCCACATAGCTTTTGGGCTACTGCTGTTATTAATATGATGGGAGAAATAAGCTACCTTCTCCTGTCTTATAACGGTTGTTGTGAAGTTACGGAGCTGTTTATACTCATCCCAATGGATCTGCAATTTTGTTCGTTTATATTTACGGTGCACATTATCTCTTAATTTCATTAACAACCGTGTGTTGCTTGAAATGTAAGGTAGTTTGCAGGCTGTTATTTTAGCAGTGGAAATCGGGGCATATTTATCAAGTATGTCTATTTGATATGTCTGTTGACAAGCTGAACAAGCTGGTATGTACCTAAAATATTCTTTAAATATTTGGCTTCCGGGTCCTCTGGAGACATTTTATCACAATGAAGGTCACCAAGCACCAACAAATTATCAACCTGTGAATATATATTCACTATCAAATGTTATAGAGCTGACAGTTTGTAGTACGGTGTACTAGGAGATCTGTACGCTACAATTATTCCTATTCGCGTAGCGTTAATTGTAACAATAATATTAAGGTACTTAGTATAATTCTCACGCAGTGCTAGCGCCGGGTTATATATTTTAATATCTAAATGATTGTGATAATATATGGCAATACCCCCGCCTCGCTTAAGTTGTCGGTCCTCACGGACTACACTGTAGCCAGCTACATCGAGTGCAGCTGAGGTTATGGATTCGTCTAACCAAGTTTTCGTAACTAGAAGAATTTCGTATTGTTGCTCGTAAAGAAGCAAGCTAATTTCGTCCATTTTATTTAGCATTGAGCAAACGTCAGCATGGGCTATTCTAAAATTTGAAGGTTGAAGCGACATGATTTATATGGGGACACGTTTAGGTATACTTCGAGATTGCATGTTCAGGTGTTGTAGCTTTTGAACGTGGATCGGTCTGCCTGCATTTTTATGGTAAATAATCATTATTATGACAACTAAGCTACTTCTTGTAATGGTGACAAACAAATAGTTAGAAGGATGCTCTTTCTTCCACTTTCCTATGACTTTTTCTTCCAAACAATTGCACGCATTGGTAATCCTGATCCTATTTCTTCTACAAGATATTCTAGGTTGTTCACTAACTATTATCAAACCACACATATATAAGTAAACAATCACACCAACAGAATCACAACTAACACATTTAGCGCATGTAGTAATCAAAAGGTCTATACGAAGCATGTTGGAAAAAACAGTAACCTGTATATATATATGTATAGTTACTGGAAATAGTAAGTGACAATTCACAATCTACACTACACTGTAATATGACTATACACATATATGCACCAATATACACACAGAAACAGAATAAAAACACACGCACTAATTAAAAATGCTTAAAGGATGAAAAAAAGGATTAATACTGCTTGATTGAATAAATGAAGTCCATTCATATAAAAGCCTGTAGGTGTTCATTTGACCTTTCTCAGTTCAGCAGTTGATGTGACATAATGTTTTTTGTCATTAAGCTTAACAACCACCTTTCCATCTTCCGTCCATGAATTGCGCGCCCCGAATTTTTTTAAGCTTCTTGTAAAAGCTATAGGCGGGACATACACAGATCTTCATTTATATAGATGCCTTTGTCCACCAGTTTCCTCTTGTTTTTCAACACTTGCATCTTCGTCCTATGGCTAACAAATTTGACAATAACCGCCATCCTTTTTATTACTAGGAGGTCCAGTTCGATAAGATCTACAGATGTCTGTTACCTCCACATTTAATTCCATTATATTATTAAAAACATCACACACAAGTTTATCCGTACTCTCATTTGCTCGCTCCTGTAATCCAAAAATTCGAATCGAGTTTCTTCGTTGATATTGCTCTGATTCAGTCGTTTCGTCTTCCATTTCCCTCTCCAAGATTTTCACTCTATTTTCTAGGTTGGCAACCTTGTTTTCAAATACATGATTCTTGTCAGGGCTGGAATGGTAAGATTTTTGGGGGGTACACGCTGCTCAATAAAAATGCGGATTTGGGAACACGTTCCTTTATATTTATGCACTGAGGTGGGTACACGCTTTGATTTATAATATTAGGTGGGTACACGGCGTGTACCCGCGTATACCCTCCATTCCACCCCTGATTCTTGTCTATGTTGAAGTTACTGTTTTCTTGAAGTGATTGTAGAACTGCTTTGTGACACGGTCTACAATAAGGTCTGCCAAACACATTTGAATTACATCCGTTTTCAGCTGTTCACTAACACACTCGTGAATTGTCGAAAGCAAGTTTTCGCTAATGTCCTTTGCGGATCCACTTAGTTGCTTCGTGGGGTCATTGACCGCCGACTGGTGTCCCTCCGGGTTCCTTGAGCGCTCACCCTCTCTCTCTCTCTCTGGTTGATCTGCGCGGCGTTACCTCTGAAGCTGCAGCTTGTTGTTGCTTCGTGTTCAGAGGCTTTGGCATATTGAGCTTTTTATGAAAAAAAAAATAATAATTATGCAATAAATAATAACCACACTCGGGACGTTTAGCTTTTCTTGTGTACGAGGGATTCACGCAGCAAATACTATATTTTAAACGGACTTTACATGTCTCTTTACACCTACACAACACTTAACTTGTGGACACGACGTTACTGCGTCCTCAGCACGGCAGCAATATTTCCATAAATATTGTACATAATATGACACATCCGTTATATGATTTTGATAAATTAGTATATATATAGTTTGTAACGTAATCCAAAACATAATTCTTCTTTTGGCTCTTGGAAAACCTCGAAATGCTGGATAATAAATAATATGTTCAGTTGTATATCTATGAAAATAACCTCTTGTGATTCGATTCATAATGACTTTATATTGTAACCAAATATTTACCACCGATTTACATTCACTGATTTACGTTAAACTTTCTGGTTTGTCACATGAAGCACATTGATCACTGGGAATATTTTTTGGTGAAGCCGCACCTTGTCTGTTCAGATATTATGTATACCAGGTTAATCTGATAGCCGAAAGTTTGTAGAAGCGGCAAGTGTCTCATTTCCTCTAAAGTTTGCTAAATTGTTGTCCAATCTTTATTTGGGTGACGGGTTTGTGCCAACGACACGGAAATTACTTATTGGGACCTCAAATAATGGTAAAACATCTTAACCGTCCATTGTTCAATTGGTAAGTTGTTATAAATCATATACACAATTTCACACAAATTATCCGTTAGATATGGTATCATACTTTTCCAGTCCTGAATATTGAGCGGTATTGATGTATCTATACGTTGCCATACTGACTATAACCTGACTAGCAAATGAATATTGATATTTACTCAATATTTGTACCACTCTATGCACTCTCAAGGCTTCCCCCTGTGTGACGAAATTCCTAAGGTTTAATCCTCCTTCCAGCAATGCTAAATGGCAAGTATTTCTGTTCGTTCGAAACACTTGAGAATGCCATAGGAAATGTCCAATCCATTGTGTAATTAATGTCTGTGATTTATTATTAAGCGGTAACATTTGTAACGTGTGTAGCTTGACTTAAGATAAAAATGTTTATGAATTGCGTACGGTCTAGAAGTGTGAAAGCATGCTATATATTTCATAATTCACTTATAATTCTTTGGGATAAACGCTGTGAGTTTAGCGCAATAGATTGTTTAATGGTGTTTGTCCATCGTATACCTAAGTAGTCTATATATAAGGTACTACTTTGCCAAATTTACTAAACTTATCTATCTTTGCCATGAATAATATGTGTTTTCTGATAATTGATATCTATATTAGACGCTCTTTTGAATACATTGAGGAAATCTGTCATCTTTTGCATTTCCCCTTCCTCCCTTACTATCTACATGGCGTCGTCCATCTATACTAACGCCTTCAGCTAGTTTGGCGGTATGGTACTAGTGTCAAATGAGATTTTATGAGTGTAATTAATTGTGTTAACGCCAAGGAAAATAAGTGAGGCGATAAACTTGAGCCTTGATTCAGGCCTCGTTCCATACGAAATTCAGTGAGCATTCTTCCATTTACCTGTATTTTGAGAGTGCGTATTTTAAATAAATTACTTAGTAGCTGTATTATGTCTTGAGGGGAGTTCATCTGCCTCAAGACCGACATCAAATACTTGATGTTGATAGAGGAAAAAGTATCTTGAAAATCGGTTGATAAAATAGCAAAATCTGGCACTCCTTGAAATTTGTAAGCGTGTATCAATTCACGCAAGTCCGCCAACATTGCTGAATCGGCCGAGTGTGGGCCACACACCCCTGACTCTCATCCAACAAGGAAGACATGTATGGTTACAATCTTAGCATCAAAGCCTTGTCCAAGATTTTGTAGTCTGTATTCAATAAAGAAATAATCCAGTACTTTTGCCCTTTTTTTTGGTATAAGAACAGCTATAGCGTCCCAGAAGGGGAGTTCCACTGGTCGCCTCTTCAAAAATTCCGAAAATAAGTTCGTAATTACTGGTATGACCAAATTCTAGAATTTTAGATATCATTTGGTGCCAAATCCATTCCTCTCCGGTGACGATCCTTTATTTAGGTCTTCTAATGCCTGTAAAATCTCCTCCTCCGAAAAGGGGGCCTCCATCCCTTCTTTGTCCTCCTGTTATTAACTGATTCTATTAAGGAACTAATTGGATAAATTCTGTATGTTGTGTATCTCTTACTTGAAAAATTCTTTATAATCTTGTCTTATGGCCGGATAAATATCCGAACCTTCCACTTCGAGCTCCTTGTTGATATTTTTATTAAAAAATTTCAATTTAATCCGTTTTCGCTCATGAATAAGGTGCGGATACGCGGGTTCCTCTCTCACCCCTAATTGTTTTAATTTAGCTCTCGTGTGCATGCCTTGTTGACGTTTGTTCTGTATTTGTCTTAATACACTTTGAACGTGTTTTAAATGCGGAAGCCACTGGTTATCTTCTTGGACTAAAGCATTAAAATGCTCCAGTCTTTCATAATAATATTGAATTTGTACTTTCTGGTCCTTTTGCATCTGTTGACTGAATGTTTTACTTTCAAAACACAGTGTTTTTTTTAACTTCCCCACCATCGTTTTAGGTTGGTGTTGTATTGTTGTAATGTGAGATAATATTGTCATATATTATTAACCGATAATATATACTCTTGATTTTCAAGGATAATTTCATTGCATTAATATTTACATACTAAGTGAGTCGTGATCGACCCCTGCAATGACGCCAACACCATTAAATGATCTGAAAATATGAACCTTTCAATACCTATCTTATGTATTTCCTTCCTTAAATGCTGCAATATATATTACGACTATTCTTGAACTCCCCTGAGGATAGAAATAAGTATGTGCTGCCAACCCTGGGTATAAGTTTACCCAGATATCGATTAAATTGAAATCCGCAAAAAGAGTTTGTAAAGCTCTACTAATATTTCGACCCGTTACACCATCACTCTTTTTACGTGTTGCGTTTAAATCTGCTAGGACAATGGTGGGAAAAATGTGGTATTTTTGCAACTCCGCTGTTAATACATTATAAAAAAATATCTCTTTCTACTGCATGCTGAGAACCACTTTTCGCGTAAACCGCGATTATTCCTATTTGCTGCACTTTTACCAAAGTAAGCCTGCCACTTTCATGTAGATACAAATCACTGTAAACTAAGTGTCTTCTCACTAACAGAGACAGCCCCACCTGTGTGTCATTATTATAATTGTCAGCTGTTTTATAATTGTCTATTTTAATCGTGTTCGCCTTAGTTTCTTGCAATTCTATAATTTGTACAGCATGTGAGCTTAACATGCGTCTCACATCCTGTATGTTCACCCCATGAGTTGCTTTATTTACGTTAAGTGTTCCTATGGTTAATATATGTTGACCGTCGCTCATGCTATTAAGATAGCAAAGGAAATTAATGGATCAAGTAAATCTGCACTCGAAACATTATGTCTCTCGTAATTTGTTTTGTAATTATAATTAAAATAAATGTACGTACCTTTCCTCAGAAAGTTGCTCGCCCAGAGATGTCTGTACTTACGGACTCCCGTCACTATGGTAATCCCGACTATCACTGGTGTCTTTTCTCCTCCCCTTTGCTTCTTTTTTGGTGCTTAGTCGTTGTTCACGTGCTGACTCACTAACATTAACCACTTTAGCTTTCTGCTTTTTCGATTGTCGTAATTTTGATGGTGAAAATTGGGATTGACTAGACTTTTTTCCGAGGTCGTTTTCCACCTTTATTTTTTATCACCTCCAAGGTTTCTTCCAAAGATGATGGCGTCACACTATCATCTTCCTGGCCAATTTCCTTGTCACTGGGTAAGTCACCGGTTGATGACCGACAAAAAAAACACTTTCACCTGCACTATCCTCGTGCCCTTGAACTATACCAACATTGACTCCCGAATCTGACTCTTGTTCCAAAACTGGCTGCTTAACCGTATTTGATTCTCCTGAAATAGCGACCGATTGTTTTATTACAGTGAGAGGTGTCGGCACACCTACTGTTATTGGATTTCTTGCTGCACTAGATTGACCAGTTCCTTGCTGCCCTCGGTCTCCCTCTCGCTTCCCCCTCCTACCTGCGCCTTGTCCTCAGCTGTGGTTTCACCTAATTCATCTTCCTGTTGTTTGTCACTACCAAGGTTGCCAGAGACTTTGTTCTTTTCAGAACTGAATTGCTGTCTAGCACTAATTAAATTAGTTAGTCTCGTAATTATAAGCGTAAGGCCTCTCTTCTTCCGTTCGTTCTTTGGGGGTGGAGGGGTCCTCAACCCGCCTTTGTTCTTCCAAATCAGGTTCCCTTTGATCCCCGATTGTTCGTTCTATACGTGTTCTTACTTTGAAATTAAATATAGATGTATACTGCGGTATAGGTGATTTTAATTAAAAAATGAATTAAATGTTTTCCTGAGTAGACGTTAGGTAAGACGGCTGTTACAGGAAAAAATATATGTGATACTCAGTATACACTACCGTATTGACTAAATACCCTAACTACTGTTTCTTCTGTTACTTCTAAGGGAATGTTCCGAACTGCTGCCACTGTAGTTTCACTCAAGTCTAATGACACTGGTAATATGGTTCGCTCGTTTTTGTAAATATAAGTAATTTTCCTTTCACTTAGCTCTAAAGCACATTCTACTACCTGTTTAGATTTTAGTTTAAGGTAACAAGCCTTGTAGTACGCATCTGCTTCGGCTGACAGTATATCTTTAGGATTCACATATAAGTTCCTTATGATTCCTTCATGCAAATGTTCTAGACTTAATCTAGTTTTCAATTGACCTAATTCCACACGAAGAGTATTTGTTCTTTTCACTACTTCATGGGGCCGGTATGCCATATCTTGTGTTCTTTTATTTATAGAATATACTAATCGTCCACTTAAGAAACTCGCGTTTGACTGTCACTTCACTACCCACTCACTCCACAAACACGGAGCACCACAACCAGACGTCCTCGCCGTAGCGAGGCAAGACTGATTCGCTACTAAAGAAGTTGGTGTTTATGGCTTTCCGAGAGATATTTATAGCTAGGATTTTACTGTGCAGAACATTAATGATTAACATGTTGTAGATTTTACTACGAAGAATTTCTGGAGAAAAGAAGAAGAGATACGTTTGCTACTGTGTAAAGATTTATACCCAACTTAATTCCTCTTTCCGCCAACATTCATGTTGTTCTCGATCCACCAGTCAACTGTTTACTGTTCACAGTGTAAAAGCAATATAAACACTCAAAATGGTAGGGCATTCAGTGACAAGCAAGTAACTTTACTCCTTTTATTGGATTATAAAATATCCAACCAAGGCTTAAACTTCGACAAAAGTTCGTAAACTAAAGACGGCCAGTTTAGCTTACACTTCGATCAGAAAATGACCGAATTTTAAGCGTAAAATAAGTTGAACGTTCACCGACGAAACACTTTGGCCAGTTTCAGCCAATTTTCAGTTAACGTTAAGTCATTACAAAGAAAATGTTAAACTTTAAAATGGAGTTAAGGTTACCAGTCTTTCCACTAAAGGGCTTACACTATATCCACATTTAAGAGTAAATACAACAAGACGCTAATTTTCTACTTTTGTTTCTCCATAAAGCGGAGTAGCTTTCATCTATTTCGTGTTTCCACGTTTTACAGTATGGATGTTTCTCAATTCAGGTCTTCAATTATGACACACATATCCGAGCATTACGTAAGAATCTTCGGCCCGATTACATCGAAAGTTTACATAAAGATGTAGGGAGGTTCCCTTAACCCTAGCCGTAATATAATGCTAAAGTATTTACCGTTTTTGGTAACGATAATCGAACAGACACTCCTTTGCCGCAAACATTAATCGAAACTTTGTAAGGTCTTCGAAGGTAGATCCATTAAGACAAGTTTCCGGGATAATATTTAACTAATAACCTTTTCCGTGATAATGAGATGTTTCTTATGTGTTTGAACATCATTTTAGAAATGTTAAACCGTACCTTAAATCGTATAATTGTAATCATACTTTAAAACTTGTTATGATTATATAGGAATGTAAAACGTTAAGTCATCAATTACAATAGAATGTAAAACTATTTACTATTTCTATGGAAACGAGGCTCAATTTTCTATCATATGTTTACACTTCAAGTGAGAACCACTGATTCAAATTCAATCAAGCGCGTTGGAGTACTTTTTGCAGGTAGCAATATTTCTGCATGATGAAGTCTCTGCAACTTCTACATGACTATACCTTCACTTTTGATTTTTTCGGCTAGGTACTAAGTGAACTACTTCCAAAACACTTCGTTAAATACTAAGTACTTGGTCAGCTCAAATTTGAAAACATAGCCACATATGAAAGCGGACTAGTCATTAATATCCTGAACGAGCTGCTGAGTTTCTAAGGACGGAATTGGCATTTTTAGGTAGACTCCGAACTACTCCGTTTAATGGACGGCGGCGATAATTGAACCTGATACATAATATATACTGGATTGAGCATATAATAGCACATCATATAAATGATGTTTATGTTACAATAAGCTCCGATCATCCGCCTTCCTCAGTACTGGGACACGGTTGGGATACCAAAAAGGTCGGATAATAAGAGCCCCTCCCCTGAAAAGTATTGAAACACAATGAGCAAATACGTATGGATCAAAACTCTGTTTTTTCTTCTTTTCTTTTCTTTATCTTTCTTTTGAATGAATTCCCAAAACATTTTCGCTTTTGCGCTACCATAAAGTGCATTCACTTTTAAAGAGGACTAATAAAGATATATGCACATTGTTTTTACCAAACACACTGACAGGTTAGAAAGCGATTATCTTCATTAGATTAAAATGCAAGCTGTCAACTACCAACTGTCGAACAATGTAAAAGCAGTAACTTATATTAGAGGCAACTGCCTAAATAACTGCAGATAAGTACCGGAACAGAATGGTAGGATACGCTGAGGAGACGGCTATTTAAAGGTCAGTTGTGAGAGAGTCTACTGTATTTTGATTAAGTCAAGAATTAAAGCAAATAAAAAGCAGAGGACTACAAAGCGACAACAAGCGTAAACACTGAACTAGAATTGGAAGTGGACAAGCATTTAACTGGAAGTGGCCAAGCAACTTTAAATGTTGACTCATATGTCTAGCTTTAACTAGTAATTAACCTTTGTAATGTAATTGAACGCTCCTGCATGTTATAATACAGTTTACTGGTCTTAACTTTGTTCATGCCTTTTGGACGGTTTAGTGGATGTTTCACAAAACATTTTGCGAAAAGCGCAAGGCGCGTTCAAGGTGTCAGTGCGAAGTTAATGGAGCAGCCACTTTTGACACACCTCATAGAAAAACATTTTTAAATCTCATACAGCCTTTGAAATCAGTAAAAGGGTAGTCAAAACACCAACAATTGCGCGTCGCAAAATACTGCTTTAAAGCAAGTTTTATGAAAAGGAAGTTTTGTAATTTAACTCCAGTGTTGCTATCAGAGATTGGCAAATACTTACTGTATTTCATTTCCGATGCCGTAGTTTTTTCTTATTCTACATAAAAGGCAGTAAATATTAATACAAACAGAATCAGACAAGGGAGAACCTTCAAATCAGAAACAGATTGATGTTTCTTGAATGATAGGAAAATTGTATTAGAATGTTGTACAATAAAATTTATTTTACTTCATTATAGAGTTAAGTACTTGAAACAGAGGGTGGAACGTATTCTATAATAAAACAATATTTACAGTTCAAACCATGATACTCGGATCAATTTCCTACGTAAATAAACCATTCGCAAACTTAAAGAATGGTAGTTTTCGTACTTGGAGATAAAATTAGAGTTTCTTCATAAGAATGATTCTAGTTTCGGTAGAGACCTAAGGAAGTCCATTCTTTTTCACTGTTCACTGATCGTCTGCTGCGTGAATGCCTCGAGCCAACTCATCGTTTTCTTCCCGAAAGCAATTTACTCTTCTCTGAAGTAAGCATTCTTTCCCTTCAATACTATTGGAAAGCAGTAGGATTGCTTGAGAAATATCTACGAGCTCAAAAGAATAGAGAGAAGTGAATATCCAACAGAAACATCCCATTTCAGTGTTTGACTATTAATTTTATTGTTAACTTTCATTTGTTATGTCGTAAGTATTTCTCCTTTAAACAATTCTACAACCAAGTTGGTCTACATAAGGAAAGTAGTTCTCCAATAATGTATTGTTATTTAATATGAGCAATTTTTCAAGGATTTTCTTGGAATATTCAGGAAGTATTTACAATGATTATTTAATATGGATAAATATATTCTTCGAGACATTAAGAAATAATAACGTTAAAATATAACGTTAAAATATGGAGATGTCAGAGAAATTTACAATTTAATAACGACGTAAGCAAAAATATAGCAAGCATTAAATACATACGAACGAAAAGTCGTAAAGAAGCAAAATATCTAAAAAAAAATTCACCAACTTACCTCGGCCTGAGCCTGAAATGCCTAGAGGCGAGAATAAAAAAATAAAAAATACATTTTAAAGACATACTTTTCTTAAACAATTCGTACTAAAAAGTAAACAATAATTTTGTTTATGCATGACTAAAAAGAACATCATGGGGCGCGCACTCATATACAGTTACTTTATAAATTCTTGAATTGACCCTCCCCCATCCATGCTTTTCTTTTAGCCATGCATAAACAAAATTTATTTTTTTACTTTTTAGTGCGAATTTTTTAAGGAAAGCATGTTCTTAAAAAGTTTTTTAATTATTTTTCTAGTTATTTCGGTGTTCGGGTTCTTTTTTTCAATCCCAATCCCATTCTAGGTTATGTGACCCAAATCCTAAAGTGTTCTGCATTCTGCAACCAGTCAAACGACAGATCGTTGTAGGCTAGTATTTATTTTAGAATAAAGAAGTCCATATTAAAAACATTCTAAAACATGCTTTTAAAATATATAGAAATATATGAAAGTAACACTGGAATATTGTATTGCTACCCGACTTACGTCGCTGTGCAAAATTTCATCATTGTATGACATAGGCAAATAAGTTAAATTAACGTTGTAAAATTTGAGGACATCCACGAACCATTGTAAACTAAAGACGAGAATGTAACAAACTTATCCAATAGTTGCACGAAAGAACTATAGCGTAAAACGATCAATGTAAAACTGTCTAAGTAATGCAAGGCAGAAACTCTGATTTTGGCACCCGTTATAAGTTTACTACCTAAATGTTCACTAATTAAAATAACTATATTTTTTTAAATTCATATTTTAAAATTTAATAATCATATTTTGTTATAGGGGATGTAGGAATATAAAATTAATAAAGAACATTAAAATTAATTACCGTTTTTACTTGCATAATCATGGCAATTGTATAATAGTGGCACCCCTTATTTTAGAGGATTTCATTTTTTATATATTTCATTTTTTGCATAAATGTTGGATGACTGAACAAATTCCAATTAATTGAAATTTTAAAATATTCGTAAAGGTCGCAAATTTAGTACATACCTCTCAGTATACAAAACGGTGACAAACTGCGAATTGTCAAAATTTCTGTATTTTTTTTTCAGGTACGTCCATTTTTAGCTCTGTGTTGCTTGGCCTAATTGGAAGATTGGAAAATATTATAACATTTTTTTACCTTTTCGTTCGTTTCTTTCAAGTAGGAGCTATTTATATTTCAAAACAAAGATCATCAAATTGGAATATCCGCTTAAAAGTTATGCTTGAACGTACGTTAGAAAAATTATAATAAATTCTCACATTGAAATGAGAACATACTGTTTTGAGGTCTGTTAAAAACTTTGTGTGTTAAAAGTGGAAGAAAGAAAACTATTTTTCTTTGTTAGGATGATTACAAATCATGTCTTTTTTATTTGCAAATATTATTGATACCAAGTGACTACTTAACACTACATACACACACACTACACACTGTAATTAAATGATTTACAGACAACATACCTTCTTTATCTGATTTTTTTCGAGAATCAATAATCTTTGTTCTGTAACTGTAACCAGAAAAGCATCAACGTTGAAAACTGTTCTCCTTCTCTGATTCTTTTCCTCGCCTTTTTCTTGTTATTGGCTCCTGATGACTTTATTTTACATACTGTATTTAAGTATTTACTAATTTCACTAAAATCTTATCTGGTGAAAATAACAGTATGTTCCATATACTGTATACTGGAGATTGAGTATTTTTTTTCTGCACCACAGGGGGACGAATCCTCTTGCTGCTCTGCAGGGTCCCACAGTAAAAGAGCAGGTTGTTGATTTTGCGGTTTATTTTCTTTTTCATATCTCGGAAGATTGAGTTTCAAACTACTGAATGGTTTCGTAAATTGATTTTTTTCAAATTCTATAAAATTTCAAATCAGGGATTGAGTTTGTATTTGGTCATATTTCAGGAAAGGGAGCTCTGGGGACGTTCCGGGTATTCAGTGGTATTGGATAGCCTTTCTTTTTTTATACTGGACTGCTACTCCTGTATCAGGGGTGTAGCTTTTAAATGATATCACTCCCTAATGCCCAGATCCATCGCCAAGCGAAAATCAATGAAAAAAAAGAGGAGAAACTTTGCATGTTCACGATCAACTCTTGAAGCTGAACTTTTAAGTAATACGTTTGGTCTAGTCATAATTTCAGTGAAGGAAGCTCTAGTGACCTGCCCGGCCATCAGTGCTGTTGATAAAATCCAAACCCTTCATTGACCTTTGCTTATTTCTGATACTGGAATGTACGTTCTTTCGAGGGTCTAAGAAGTAAATATTTCACTCCAAGAGGCCCAGAACAAATTCCCTAGAGAAGAGGATAAATTGATAGGTTATTGAATCTGATTGTACTTCTTCGGTTCTGCTCGTGCTACACAGTAGGCTTTTGGTGATAGAAGGGCCAAAGCAAAATTTCTAGGACAAGTAAACTGAACAGGTGCCAGATCCGTAGCAGCGTAATTGAATTAGAGGCCAGGTTAGGCTACTGAGACGTGCCCGGTCTTGGTTTCTTATCTCTTAAAGATATACAGGCTAATGTAGCTGCAATACAATACAAAAGAAATATCTCACTGCATAAACTAATTCAGAGGTCTTAGGCAGGCTTCCTTTTATTGTAAATCAATTTTTTTCCAAGCGAATAATAACTTTTATTTAGCTGCTACATTTTGTCCTTTCTCTCTAATTTGATATTTTTGCTCTAATTGTTCAAAATCGTTCCTCTATTGGAGAATTCACTGGATACTCTTAATTGATAATTTCCCCCAATAGATATTGCTAATCGCGATTCTCGATTCTAGGACGATCAGTCCTAGGTTTGAGTTCAGTCTACCCTTTGACCCGGAAGGTCACAGGCAATATCAAAAAGAGGTCAGAAACCCCTGTGTATCTTTAAGAGATAGGAAACCAAGACCGGGCAGGTCTCAGTATCCTAACTTGACCTCTAACTCAATTACGCTGCTAAGGATCTGGCACCTGTTCAGTTTACTTGTACTAGAAATTTTGCTTTGGCCCATCTACCACCAAAGCCTACTGTGTAGTACGAGCAGAACGGAAGAAGTACAATCAGATTCATAGCAAAAAACTTGCTAGCCTCAAAATAGGCTTAACACTAGCTAAGTCTCCGACAAACAAAAAACTTTGATAATCTACTTTTCTTTAATTATATAATAATTCTTTTAGTTGCAAGAAACAAGAAAAAACAATTCTGTGCTCTAATAACCTATCAATTCATCTTTTCCTCTAGGGTATTTGGTCTGGGCCTCAGGGAATAAAATATCTACTTGTTACACGCTCGATACAGGACGAGCAGTCCTGTATCAGATAAATGCAAATGTCAGTGGAGAATTTTGGATTTTGTAAACAGCACTGATGGCCGGGTAGATCACTAGGGCTCCCTTCCGTAAAATTATGACCAGACCAAACGTACTACTTAATAATTCAGCTTTAATTGTTGATTGTGAACATGTAAAGATTTTTTCCCCTGACTTTCGCTGGTGATGGATCTTGACATTAGGGAGTAATATTATTTAAAAACTACACCCCTAATATAGGACGAGCAGTTCAATATCGAGAAAAACAAAAAGGTCACTGGAAGATTGTGACTAAAATAGCACTGAAGACCCGGAAGGTCCCCAAAGCTCCCTTGATTGAAATATGACCAGATACAAACTAAGTCCTTCATTTGAATTTTTTTAGAATTTTAAATAACGCAATTTACGAAACCATTTCGTAGTTTGAATCTCAATCTCCTAATGTACGAAAAATAAAATTACAGGAGAAATCAATAGTTGTTGAAATTGGAGGTCATCGTGCTTATTTTCGGGGAAAATATTCTAACTTGCGAGACCTTGCAAAAGTTTTGCATATACATCTCAGTTCACTTTTATATATACCCAGTCTGCAAGCTGCACTGAGTAGCGTGCAGCAGCCAAGATGCTCCGTAACTCCGCCCTCTTTTAATTAATGAACCTTTTGCTGTGATACATCAAACGGACTCCGTAACTCCGCCCCCAAATTAATGAACCCATAATTATCCCCGCCCCTTTACCTCGCTACCAACAGAAAATTACTACGTAATTAAATATTGCCTAAAGGAATATAGCATAAATTTAAACCCTATTTGCTTGAAGGTTAAAAATTGATTGGAAAGCTTCTTTTTCTTCCAGCACTCCTTTTGCTGAGACCACACACCTTGATGAGAACACAGTTTCGTATAATCCCTGAGGGAAGGAGCTCATGAAAAAAAGAAAAAAATGGGAGAAAGAGCGCTCAGACACAGAAGTTTTTTATACTGGAGATTTAAAAAAATGAATAAAAAACAGAATAAGAAATTAAATGTTTCTTTTTTTATTGAGAAGTAGCTAATTGATATGAATGGAATAAACTTTAAGTACTCGTGGATATTTAAAAAAAATCCGTGTATATTTTGTTAGTAATATTGTTTAATACAACTTTTGTTAGGCCTGCTGTTTGATTGAGAGAAATAAACATTGATTTTGCATAATAAAATGTGATATTGACTGCACTTGGATTGAAGTATTTCCGAAAGTGTTCCTATATTGCACAACTGTTGAATATAACTTGATAGTAATATATAGGGAAACAGAGACAAAAATGATCTTATTTGACTAAATGTAATATGATATTGACGGAAATTGTACTGAAAACCTTCCGAAAGCGTTGGTAAATTGCACAAGTGTTGAATATAAATTGGTAGTGAGATATACGGAAATGAAACGAAAACAAGAACATATTTTACTGAATAAAACGTGATATTGAGGGAACTTGTACTGAAAAGTTACCGAAAGGGTTGGTAAATTATAGAAAGATAACAAACATGAAGAGAACCACTGATTAAAACTTTTTAGTGAGATATACAGAAACTGAGACGAAAATGACCATATTTGACGAAATAAAATGTGATTCTGACGGAAAATGTACTGAAAACTTCCAAAAGCGTTGGTAAATTACACAAGTGCGTGTTGAATATTATCTTGTAGTGAGATATACAGGAACTTAGACAAAAACAAGTACATATTGTACTGAATAAAATGTGATATTGACTGAACTTGTACTTAAAAGCTTCCAAAAGCGTTGGTAAATTACAGAAAGATAACAAACAAACAAAAACGTTGAATGTAACTTGGTAGTGAGAAGTACAGAAATGGAGAAGAAATGATCTGAGTCAATAAAAATGTGATATTGACGGAAATTGTTCTGAAAAGCTTCCGAAAGCGTTGGTGAATTACAGAAAGATAACAAACACGAACAGAATAGTTGAATATTACTTTGTAGTGAGATACACAGTAACTTAGACAAAAATTATCTTATTTAAGTAAATAAAATTTGATATTGACGGAAATTGTACTGAAAAGTATCCGAAAGCGTTGGTAAGTTACTGATAGGTAACAAACATAGATAGAATTGTTGAATACAACTTGGTAGTGAGATTTACAGAAACCTAAACAAAGAAATATATTATTTGATTAAATAAAATGTGATATTGACGGAAATTGTATTGAAACGCTTTCGAAAGCATTGGTAAATTACAGAAAAATAAACACGAACAGAATCGTTAAATATAAGTTCAGAATGAGATATACAGAAACTGAGATAAAAAGAACATGTGATTTTACTGTATAAAATGTTATTTGACTAAACTCGAAAGACAGGTTTTTGAATGCGTGAGTAAATTGGAGAAAGTCAGGGTTGAAGTATCATCCAGGACGTAAAACATGGCGGAACGTGAATGTAGCATTTGTTGGTTTCTTAGGCTAGGAGACACGCTTATTTTTTTTACCTTTGATGGGTTTTGAAAACACGTTATTTTATAACTAATATGGCGGACATAAAATTTATTTTGTATGTCATTTGAGCTACAGAGCTGCAATTTTGTAGGATGGTACCTTATTATAAATAAATAAAGTAATACAATTATTTTTGAAAAGTTGCTATTTTGGACACGATATGGCCGTTTAAAATTCATTTTCTATATCGTTTAAGCAACAGAACTGAAATTTTATTTTATATTTTATATGCCATTAGTAGATTGAAAAATATAAGAAAAAATTTAAAAGTCGGCATCCTGAACACAATATGGCCGCGGAAATGAAATTTTGAAAGACTACACAGCCAAGTTGGGCAGGACTAGAAACTTGAAACTTGGTAGAATAATTCATTAGAAATTAAAAACTTATAAGAAAAGTTTTCAAAAATCGCCAACTTGGACCCAATGTAGCTATTGAATTGATTATTTGATAGAATATACGGTCTAAACGGGTAGGATTTGAAACTCGAAATCTGGTATAACAGTACATTAGTACAAAAGAATTACAAACACATAACAAAAGTTTTTAAAAGTCGCCATATTTAAACAAAGATGACGGAAGAAGAAAAGATTTTCCACATCCTTGAAGATAGAAACCTGAAATTTGGTAAAATGTTGTATTTTGACAACTAGATTACGAAAATGTAAGATTTTATGGAAAGGTCGCCATCTTTAAAGAAATATGGACTCCTAAAACATTTTGTATATCATTTAAGCAAAAAACCTGAAATGTTATGTATAGGTTACTTATGTCTAATAGATTAAGAAATATATAACAAAAGTTTTGAACATTCGCCATTGTCTGTGCTAGATAAAATATTTGTTGAAGCCAGCTAAGGATGGATATTGCTGTCAACGCAAATGAATTAAACAAATACGTTATTTATGAAACATTTATGGCATTTGAGTTGTGGAAACGTGATTTAAAACATTTGTCTTTGCTGTTATTTTATTGTATACTTAAATTACAAAACTGATAATGAGACAACACATTGTGATTGGTCAACAAATCCTATAAACATGGCAACAAATGGACTCAAACCTGATGAACTGTATATAATGGCAGTTTGTGAATGTTCTAAAAAGTTAGTCCTGATTGTATAATAAGCAGTATATACCACTGGAAATCGGCATTTCCACTAAGATATGTAGCATGCTATTATCATAGTCCTATGGAGACAGCTCAGCACAATAGCATTGACATTTGTAAGGAATCTAGGGAGAAATTGTGTCCGGGAAAGTTTACTGTATTAGAGTTTGTGTACTGTAAGGAATTTATGAAATATTTATAGAGATGCATTCCGATAATAGCATTACACTGTCAAAGTTTTTGAGTAGATATAAAAGGATAATTAGAAGTGGAGTACTTGGAGAAATTGCATGCACTTTTATGGATGAAGGCGTGTATTCTACTTGGTGTCTTTAAGGAAGAAAACGGGGGAGAAGTACTTCTAAGTAAAGGTTAAATACTATGTAAATTTTATAGGTAATACCAGACCAATAAGAAATCATGATGTTATGAATATCATCCTTAAGACGAGATGTGTGGCGCATTTAAATGCAATGACGTAGATTAAAGAAATAAAAGGTTTAGAGTTTTGAGTGGCGCACAAGTGGTTTAAAACGAGTATGTTTGGGCACAAAAATATTGTTGTATAAGCCCTGTGATGTTTGCGTTGTTTTAAAGTCAGTGTAAATAAAAGCTATGCTGGTGGTGTTCTATAGTCCGGCAGAAAAGACAGAAGCACTTTAAGATTGAAAATACTGTATCAGGAATTTGGTGCGCAGTATTACGTGTATTTAATTGAACAAATTAAGTACATTGAACAGTCTTGTGTCTTGGTGACGATAGGAAACTTTGTTCATTTATAATGAATTTCTGGGGAGAAAAAGATAGTGGGTCTAATGACACCTTTTTATTGCAGTGAACGAAGCGGAACTTTTGGCTGAAACTTTATTCAATATTGAAAAGCGGTCGCAGATTCCCTCCTTGTTTATGAAAATGGATGTGATTGTGAAACGAGCTTTAAATGTGTGCCCCTGTGTGTAAATAGAGACACAATACTAGCAACGGAGATTCCCTGGTTTTCAAGAATGTGTATGTCCCTAAAACCTGGTGAAAAGTGAATTTCCTGAAATGTATATAGGAGAGAGTCCAAACAGTTCATCCCTGCTAAAGTCAAATGTTACCATTATGTACTCCCCGTGTGTAAATACAGACAAAAACCTGGAACCGAGGTCCCTTGTTTTTCAACAATATGCGTAGAAATAAATGTTCCCAAAACAGAAGAAGGTGGAAGTGACAAGATGTAAATGCATACGATAGTTAAAGGTGGAGTTGTCATGTATGAAATGCAAAGTCATGATCATATGCAGGAAGACAAATATTCTGAATAAATTAATAGAACAACAAAATGAAAGCAATGTAATGGGTAGTGGACGTGATAGGAAAGAGAAAAGTGAAAGAAAAGCATTTTGTGCATGTGAGCGAAACATAATTAACGAAATTTGTATATCTGAAGCCATAGAAACTCCAAATTATGTTCGATTTCCGCTAATTTGTGGTGGATGTGTATAACAAAAAGATAATCAATTAGCTTATGCCCGCATGGGATTTGGCAGGAGTGAAATAGAAGGTGAAAAACTGTTTAATTATCAAATGTGGTGTAGTGTATTTGAGCCTATTAATTATAAGGTTTGTATAATGCGTATGAAGTGAGACAATAATTGCAAAGACTATATAAAAGGCATATTTGAAGTGGAACTAAGAAATATAATGGAACGTAAACCGACTCAAGTTCAGAAAGTAATACTTCTTAAAGATATTTTTACTCAACCAAATGAATGACTTTAGTATGAAGAAAGAAAGATAGAAGGTATATTTTAGACGGTTAATAGGATAGGTAAAACACGTGTTAGTGGTTTGCATAATAACACGCACGCACACTATGGCAAAAGACCATACATATGTACATTATAAATAGAAATTATGTACCTTGTTTGTATTCGGTATTATTTTGAAAAAAAAATGGCGACGATAAGTAGAAAAGGGTTTGTTTTAGATAAGTATAAAATAAGGTGGGTTAGAAATTTTCCTATTGGCTGAATCCGGTTTGCGTTATGCTGACCTAAACGACAATAATTTCATTTTTCCTTTCCCCAAAGATTAAACCCGGGCAATTATTGGACATGTTATGTAACCTCTATGCAGAAAGTTATTGCTCTTGAGACTATGGTATAATTGAGGTGTGAGCATTATGTGAAGACGTTAGTGATAGTTCAACATTAAGAAATACTTGCAGTAAACACACGAGAAACCATGGAATGTTAACGTTAGACTAAAGTGATTACGAAAGACGAACCATGTTGGTGTAGTCCCGACTTTATAGATTTTGAATGTTTGGAAGAAATGCCTGAAAAATTGAAAACAATCTTATGTGTTTCTTCTGCTACTATAAGTTTGAGGAAAAAATGGGTATACTCGTGGACAATTTGAGACCAACGAATATCTGCTGTACTATCTTTCAAGAAAGTAAATCCCACTTGTTGGATGCGATGGAATAGAATTTTCCAACTATGATACATTTTGGAATGCACATGTACACGCGTAGTGCACACTCAGACTTTCAACTACTTGTACCCATATTCTCTGATAGATGTTCCATATTCCAGATGTTGTTTGTATATTCCAGAATGCTTCTCGTACATAGCAGACACAGTAATGAAAGATAATATAGAGAAACGACAATCCTATTGGATAATAATAAAACAGAAACATATTCGGTACGTAAAAATTAACTGGTAATTGAAATGAGAAAACTCATTTCTATTACATTTACCATGGTGTAGTTGTTAGCGAGTTAGTATTCTGCGCAGAAGGTTATGAGTTCAAATCCTCATATTTCTCTTTACTTTCTTTTTAAGCGAATAATACTTGAACATATTTAGAAAATCCCTCTTGTTCTTCACCATAACTAACTATTCTAGTTCTAAATTGCAGTGAAATATAATTTTAGTTTCTAAATTAACAGCTTTAAGCTCGATAATGTTATTCATAATATTTCTAAGTCTTTAGGAATATCAAATTGGTTTTTAGTAACTTCTATATTACGGTCAATCATGTATTATTTTCATTTATGAAACATCAGTTTAATTCAGCAGAAAAAACAGCGATAATACACAGTAAACCAGTTTAACCCGTAAGTTGAATAAAATGCAAACGCAATTTACAACGAGGTGCAGAGGTTCACCACTCGTTCTTTCCCTCGCGTCTCCCAAATCAGTTTTGGCAATTTGTTAGTAGATGGCTGTGTCTTAAGCATAGATTTGCACTCGTCCGAACAACAAAATCGATCTAGCTTCGAATTATCATTTTCGTATTTCGTTTCTGTATCATTCCTTTTCATGTTATAATTTTGAATCGTTTTGCTTTTTTAATTTGATTTTGTGTATTTTATTTTCGTTTCCTGTTGCTAAAGGTAAGAATCAGCACTGTGCATACCTGCGAATTGGCAATATATGAAACAGGAAGCTCTCACGTATCCAACATATTTCTCAAGTTTTCAACAAATATTGCGTGAATCAGTTGCGTTTCTACCTGTTAAGAAAAGCAGGCGAACATTTCCGGTGGGATTCGGCGTAAACTACGGAACTGCTTAACTAAGAAGATATTAAACACAACGTTCACATCATTTATACTTTAATACAAAATATTTTATTAGAAATTAACGACGCCAAAGCAAGGTAGTAAGAAATATTTATTTCGAAATATTTATTTATTTCAAATACAGCGCTTGCCTGAGAAATTTGACCAGAATTCTGATTAATCCTTAGCATACAAATGTTACCTTTCTCAAATACGAACTTTATTTAAATTTTTAAAAAAATTGCAAGTGTTAGAAATATATAAATTTGTAACAGTATTTTTTCCGTTTTAGTTTCCTAATACCAATTTAGAAAATTAGTTAAAAACTGATGTTAAATTTCAGCAAGAAATATTTTATATAACTTGAGCGATGGGAAAGAAATTAGACGTAAACGAAGAAATAAAACTCCTTATGCACTGTTCATTTTCCCTTTGTGTCTGTTCCATGTATATAGAAGTCACATACTTGAATGACATAGTTATAAATAAATGAATTCATTAAGGTCGGGTATTCTTAATATTGCGTACTAAGCACACAAGTTGATCTAAGTGGTTTGAAGTCAGCGATTCCGCAATAATTTTCAGTTTGGGTGGGGTGTAAAGAAAAAATTGGGAGAGTGTAAGTGGAGTTTTGCACAGTTTCTACTGATTTTTGGCCGAATATTTAGGAGGTGACACTCCCACAGCAAGGGGAGTCTGGCGGAATCAGCGTTCGTAGTATACGTTAAACTTTAGTTCCGGTCCTTGGGACGTCCTCTATCCGATTGAAGACAATGACAACCGCCATCGGTTTACTCTGCCCAGAGACTTTCGGGTCAGCACCTGCCCTCGGTTAAAGCACACACAATTATCTTTATTGTAAATTCGCCGCTTTCATCTGTTACTTTAGCTCGTAGCTTATATATGTAATTCACAACCATATTCAATTCACTACTGGATGAGGCCTCTCCCGTAGGAAAGAGTTTGTCTGCTGCTCCCACGCTGACCAGACGTGTTGGGAAAGGAGAACCGAAGCTCTCAACTGTGATCGCCACTATCTTTTATTCACAGCATTCCCCAATGGCATCACGATGCTGGATGGGCACCGTTCCAGACCCTCTTGCTTTGGAAAAAGTCTCTTGGCAGAGCCGGGAATCGAACGCGGGACCCCACGATCAGCAGTCGGAGTGTGTGTATGTGAGTGTTGAAAAATACGTGTGAGAAAGGATTTTAAAATATACTTCCTCTTAAAACTGCAGCCGAGTGATCGATTTATGCAATTTATAGAGAGGTTAAAGAATATTTCAAACACGTGAGAATGCCGTATTTGACGCCTTTTGCTAGGGACAGATTACGGAACGCAGAGCTAAGGATGATATTTCCAGAGAGGGGAAAATTCCAACCATTCGCCCAACAAATCGAAAACTAAACTGCACTATAATATAAAAACAGGATAATTTTATAACACCTAAGGTCTAGGTAGCTGTGATAAAAACTTTGGTAAACTTTATTTTTATATCGGCCAGTCTAGTAACTTTGGACTGCGGCACGTCATGATTCGCCTTTAGCTGTTAAAATCCACACCCATGCCGGGGTTTGAACCCGGGACACTCGAGTCGATGGCCTACTGCAGTAGACGACTCTGTCACCCGGCCAGCTCTAGGTAGCTCTGAATTCAGCTATAATAAAACACGTGACTCTAAAGAAAAAATATTATTCGCCTTTAACATGCTATTAACCACTGTTCGAGTTGTTATAAACTAGGAAGGGGGATCCTTAGACTATAGTGGTTGGTAGGAAGTTTCAATACAGTGCTTGTTTTGGTAGAAATACAGATTTTTTCCCAGGTTGGGGTGATATTGGAAATCAACAACCAGGGATGAAATAATCACGCACCGCGGAAAATCCCCGGCAACCACCTGGCAAATCGAACACTGCCATTAACGATATTTGTACAAAGTGAGTCATGAATTTGGGATTACGCCTGTAGAATTCTACACCATATAAGAACCACTTTAAATTTTATAAATAGACTTAAGATTTTTTTACATCTTTGATAAACATTTTTTTATTAAAATCTCACCATTGAGCCAATCACATTTCCTACCGTTGGGCCAACCATATTTTTTATTAAAAAATTGCTATTGGGCCAACCAAATTTTTATAAAAATCTCACCATTGAGGAATCAGATTTTCTTACCGTTGGGCCAACTACATTTTCTTACCATTATGCCAACCATATTTTTTATAAAAATTTTACTCTTGGGCCAACCACATTTTTATAAAAATCTCACCATTGGGACAAACACGTTTTTAAAAAAAAGAAAGATCCATCATTATAGAATATTCCTTTATGAAAAATCAAGTTGCCTTAAAACAAATATTTCCATTTTTCATCAAAATTTGTAGACACTAATTTAAGAACTGTCTTCTTGAAAAGACCCAAATTGAAATCTGAAAAGAAAAGAAAAACAAGTAATTATTATTCCCACTTCACATTTTAACTTCACACATATCCTACATAATACTAACAAATATTCTTTGGACAACGTCTTTGTGAAAAAGGGATATCCCACTAATATACTCTGGATACCATAGCTATAGTGTATGAATACTTTAACATTTACTCTTCGCATTTAATTTTGATAAAAGAAATCAAATTACCTTTAATTTAAGTTTCACTCAGCTAGAAGAAGAAGGAACAGAACACACTGTAGTCTTCACTTTCTTTTTTCAAACCTAAAAAATAAAAGGTTATTTAATCATCATTACTATTATTTAAAAAAAACAGTTGAATTGAATATCCTAAATTCACTAAAATTAATTTTCACTCTGGCTCATACATAGGTATAAATAGAACAAGTGCTAGTGAGAAATAGTACAAAAGTTTTCAGAATAGCTTGTCATTAACTATGCATCCAATCTTCCCCATCCTGTGCTGCAAAAACTAGCTGAAGGTTACACTCTACCTCCGATCCTCTGCCCAATTTGTCCAACCTATGAGAATACTTCACTCAAATCGTATGCAAGTGTGTTTGAAAATGTATCATACCATGTACATCTATATACCTACATCTCAAAGCAAGCGTGTTTGAAAATGTGTCCTAAAACGACTTCCAATAGGCAACCGTGTTTGCAAATGACTAATACCATGCAGACTAGGATACTTGTTTATCCTACTTGTACGAGTATTGTCTGTAAAGAAAACATCTAGAGATTTCCATAAAGTAAAGAATCTGCTTGATACATGAAACACCTGTTTTCACTTGACTATTCAGCTAAATCGAAACCAACGGAAGCTTTCATGAAATATAGGCTTTAGGTTTACGCTATTTAAATTTCAAACGCTAACTTTCCTTTCAATTACCTATTCAGAATTGAAATAATACAAGAGGAGTAAAATGACCCCACATTTTCAATTAGCTATTCAACCTAATCGCAACCAGATTCGAAACTCAACTCTAACACCTCTCTATTCTAATACAATCGTGTATATACTTCAAGCAAGAAAGCGTTCTTTCAATATCTCAATCCCTGTGCTTAACTCTAAGGACTCATTTTCAAGTCTGCTTGCCTTGCTTACGAGTTGGACGAGTAGCAATCTGAAATACATATTACAACACGCAATAATAAAAACTGGACCACGTGTTTCAATTGACTAGTCAGCTTAATTGCAAGCAATACAAGCAGGCTTCAAAATGAAGGCTAACTCTTCTCTATTCTAATACAATCGTGTATATACTTCAAGCAAGAAAACTATCTTTTCAATATCCCAATTCCCTGTGCTTGACTATAAGGACTCATTTTCAAGTCTGTTTAGGCAAATGCACGGAAAGTACCTTCAATATAGTTCCTGACCAACACCTTCCTGAATCCTTTTCCCTCCTTTAACACCGGCTTGAGCTTTAGATGCCTAAAGGCCATGAATAAAAGAAATTAAATTCAAATTGAAACCATCTTAAATAAAAGAAAAGAGCATTCGCGTAGCATTCGATAGGTCGTGAATTCGATCTCAGCGGCCGATCATTCTGACTTTGTTCTTTTTCCTCAATCACATTAGGCAAATACCGTAGTGGTACCTTCAATATAGGGCCTGGCTGACACCTTCCTGAATCCTCTAGCCCGGCCTGAGACTTAGATGCCTAAAGGCCATAAATAAAAGAAATCAAATTCAAATTCAAACCATCACACTAAAGTCTAAAGCCCATAAAAAACAGAAAAAAACACCCGCGTAACATTTGATAGGTCGTGGGATCGATATCAGCGGCTCACCATTCTGACTTAGGTTTTATTCCTCAGTCACATTAGGCAAATGCCGGGGTGGTACCTTCAATATAGGGTCTCGCTGACACCTTTCTGAATCCATTCCCTGCTCTACCCACGGCCTTAGTCTTAGTTGCCTAAAGGCCATAAATAAAAGAAATCTAGTTCAAATTCAAATACCACACTAAAGTCCGACAAAAGCACTGTTCCAAATCTTTTAAAATGCTAAAGCAATAAGTTTATGAAGTCCCCCCACCAAATTTATTTTAAAGAAAATATTTACCTTTGATTGAAATTTCCTTCAGCAATCACCACATATTAATGCGCTGGTTTCAAAACCTGACGTCATGAACTTTAGAAAAAAAACTAGTGAAGTCAAAATTACTCTCACACCACGATATAACAACTTCAATCTTACATCAAAGAATGAACATTCAATCGATCAACTTTGCATTATATAGGAATCTCTTATCTGCACACTACGCATGCTCCATATAGGGATGGCAATCCGCTCGGCTCGAGCTGCGAGTCTAACGCTCGAGTCGAGTCATCGCTCGATCTCGACTCACTGTAACCGAGTCGCAGGGTGTCTCTTTGAGCAGCGACTCGGCTCGACTCGAGCACATAGTGAGCGCCAACTCGGCTCGACTCGAGCACATAGTGAGCGCCGACTCGGCTCGACTCGATCATATAGTGAGTTGCGACTCGACTCGAGTAGTTCTGTGTGCCGACTCGACTCGAGCACATAGTGAGCGCCAACTCGACTAGACTCGAGCACATAGTGAGCGCCGACTCGACTCGACTTGAGCACATAGTGAGAGCCGACTCGACTCGACTCAACACGAGCAGTTGTGACCACTGACTCGACTCAACTCGAGTAGGAACTGAACACCGACTCGACTCGACTGGAGTCTGACCGAGTCGTTGACATCGAAATAACTCAAAAAAAGCTTTTTAAAAACATTCTTTTCTTAATCAATTCGTACTAAAAAGTAAAAAAAAATAATTTTGTTTATGCATGACAAAAAAGAAAAGAATGGGCGCGTCAGTTCAAGAATTTATGAAGTGACTGTATATGAGAGCGAACCTCATGCTTTTCTTTTTAGGCAAGCATAAACAAAATTTGTTTTCCTTTTTTTAGAAGGAATTGAGTAAGAAAAGAATGTATTAAAAAAGTTTTTTAATTTTTTTATGTTAATTTAGTTTCACTATTTGCTATTTCTTTCCTACTAACTTTGGATACAATGATACTAGAAAGCATGATAGTCGATGTGAAGTTAGTTTATTGATCTTGGCAATGTAATTTGTTGTTCTAAGTGTTCTCGAATAACTGAACAAGTAGAAAAACGAGATAGCTGTGCATAAATTATGAGGTAAGATTACTTTGCATTACTATGACATCGTCTATTGACAACTTTTCTGATGGTTATGCCAATCCACTCGGCTCGAGCGGCGAGTCTAACGCTCGAGTTGAGTCGTCGCTCGAACTCGACTTACTGTAACCGAGTCGCAGCGTGAGTCTCTCTTAGCAGCGACTCGGCTCGACTCGAGTACATAGTGAGCGCCGACTCGGCTCGACTCGAGCACATAGTGAGCGCTGACTCGGCTCGACTCGAGCATATAGTGAGTTTCGACTCGACTCGAGCAGTTCTGAGTATCGACTCGACTCGACTCGAGCAGTTGTCAGTACCGACTCGACTCGAGCAGTTCTCAGTACAGGCTCGACTCGACTCGAGCACCTACTGAGCGCCGACTCGACTCGAGCAGTTGTGACGACTGACTCGACTCGAGTAGGTACTGAGCACCGACTCGACTCGAGTCTGACCGATTCGCTACTCTAGTCGAGCGAGTCGTTGACATCCCTAGCTCAATACAGAAACTAAAATTTTCGCCCTACACATATTGTAAAAATATCAAATGACGTAGATAGAACGCAAAGCATTTTAGTCATTAAGAGGCATGACCTCTATATCTTCATACATAGTACGATTTCAGATTTGGGATTCACGTATGACACACCTCGAACGCTTAAGTAAGACAAGAGTTTTGTCAACAGGAAAAGTGACCTGAAAACTATGATACCACCTCGCAATACGTACATACCATAGTCACTATTTACTCGTTTATGTACACTTCATACAACACAACAATTCTAGTCATCAAACTATGAATTACACACTCACTCCAATATCAGAAAGATGTTTTCAAAGGCCAGAGGATAATCAAACAAAAATAATTAAATCACTTCCCTGTTTGTCATTTTCTGCAAAAATCTCAAACAATAGTTTAGTCTATCTGCTGTGACCTCATCATACACGGTTTTATTATTTTCCCTATAAGGAAATTTCAAATCATAAACTTTAATCCAAAACAAGTGACGCACTTAGATAGTGTACACACACTATGAACTATGACGGTGATCTGCTTAACATTCAAAAACAAAAAAAGATTAGATTCGTCTCTGAAAAATTAGATAAAGAAATCGTCATTTAGTCTCGTTTATTTATAGTGTCAAAATCGTGTTCGCTGCTCTCTCTGCATACACAATATTTTTTAGATGAATAAAATAAAATTATCCTCCATTCTTCCCCAGTAATTAAAAATTAAGGTGAGCTTTTTTAAAAATCTATATTTTCTGTCAATTTAAATTCCACATTTACAGTATACACCTTTTCTCTATAATTCAATTTGGGGACGGTTATTGAATTATTAATATCGTCCTAAGGATGGGTGCTACACGTTTTCTACCAGAATGTTCAATTTTGAGGGTGCTTTAACTTTTTTTCGTAAGTTCAAGTCCAAAGAGCGTTTTTCTCCCAGAATGTTTCTAACGGGCGGAAAAGGAATTCTAGATAGGACATACAGGTTTTTTATAAAGCATCCTACAGGGTTTCTGCCAGGATTTTCGATTTCAAGGGGTCCGAGACTTATAAGAACAGGACCTACAGTTTCTATCGAGCAGGCTAGAGGGTTTCTGGCAGGATTTTTAATTTGGATTAGTCTGTACATTTTTAAGACAGGGTACAATGTTTCTCTCAGGATTTTCAATTTAGACGGGTCCGAGAATTATAAGAACAGGACCTACATTTTCTATAGAGCAGGTTAGAGGGTCTACCAGGATATTTAATTTGGAGGGGCCTGTAAATTTTCAAGACAGCGTACAAGGTTTCTGCCAGGACTTACAATTTCGAGGGATCGGAGAATTATAAGAACAGGACCTACAGTTTCTATCCAACATGTTAGAGGGTTCCTGCCAGGATTTTTAATTTGGAGGGGTCTGTAAATTTTCAAGATACGGTCAACAGATGTGGCAACCTTACACGATTCATCTAACAACACGTCCGGCAACACCGTCAATTAACTCACAACTGAGCTACCGACGCCTGATAACTTCACCGTCAACAAACCTCATATCACCATCTCAACACATGTGGAAACCGCGCATGACTCATCTAAAAACTTCTCTGGCAACACCGCAATGATGTCAAACGTCAATGAACTCACAACGGAGCTACGGACGCATGATGACGTCACCGCCGCCAAGTGCCAGAATATCTACTTATCAGATTAAACTTGCAGCAATATTCGCATTGGAAGTTTCCAAATTTGCAGCAAGTTTGGCATTGCAAGGCTGCAAACTTGCTACAATCTTGTAGCAAACTTGCTAGTTGACGGATACCAAGTTTGATACAAACTTTACTCGCCAAACTTGCTACCAATATTGTTTTAAAAAACGTTGAAGACCAATAACGAGCATATAGCGAGAAAATATTTAAGTCTGCGGTGCGATTCGAACTCACGACCTTCAGATTTGGTCACCACTCTACTATTACTCCACAGGTTCTTCTGTTGGACGGAATACATTTTACTAGTCCACTTATGTTACAAAAACAGTTTCTGGAATAAAGGCATTTATGTAGCCTTTAATTCGAAACTCGAAAAGGCTATGTTGATCTTGTGTTAGAGTAGAGTTACGAGTCACCTCAAGACATAATGATGCGTACTTTACTGCTCGGGTGGATGACATTTGTCAAACAAACTGGTTGCCAATTTCACAGATAGTACCAAGTTTCGACTAGCATTGAGTTTTCCTTACAGTGATAAACTAACACTGGTGTTTCCTGTTGGATTACTAACTGGAACGCCGGGTTTCCAAAAATAATTTTTTAGCAACTTATACCTCCTTCCTTTCCTTCCTTTTGTATTTTTCAACATTTTACAGAATTTTCAAAATTGTACGCATTTCCCGTAACTAAGTTAAACAATTCAAGTTGGATAATTATTCTTTTCTTTCATTATACACAATATAAAGACCAGAAACGCAACATGTCATCGACTCGAGCAGTAAAGTGTACACATTATTATGATTTTCCTGAAGAGGCTGCTTACGTAGGCTTCGTAGCTCTAAGACATGATCAATGAGCTTTCAGAGTTAAGAATTTCAGCATATATTTATTTCAGTTCATTTACTTAAGAAACCATCTTCGTACCATAAAAGGACTTTTAAAATTAAAGATAGGTAGGAGTGGCGGGATAGAGTAGTCGGTAGGTTGGCAGACTATAAACAAAATTGAAGATCGTAGCTTCGAGCCGCAGTACAGACATTATAAAACTTTTGCCGCGCATAGGCTTGATGTTTGACAAGATAAGTTTGTAGCAAGTTTGGCAACTGTCAACTAGGAAGTTTGCTGGATGATTGTACAAATTTGCAATCCTAAACTTTGTGCAAACTTGCAATTCCAAGTGTCGTACAAACTTTCTACAAGTTTGGGAAGAAGTAGGCTTTAACCTAGTGCTCGGCTAAACTCCTGGACTTTGCCTTAATTAGTGAACATGGATTAGTGAAGGTTAGACAAAGTCTGTGAAATTTGCTCCTTCTTTTTTAAATATACATGACCGCACCTAACCATACCTAACCTTCATTAACCCATGGTCACTATTTAAGGCAAAGTGGTGTTTAACAGAGCACTCGGTTAAACTCGACTTCTACCCAAGTTTGGGTGCTACATGGGGTATAACCAACAATCAAGAGATACTTTTTTTAACATAGGTACAAAATAGACCGCTTTGTATCATGTGTTACATAATTACCTTTGACATGCGAGTGTTTTAAAATTTATTCGAAACACTTAACAGCTGCAGCACCCGAAGTAACGCTGTAACATGCCTTAGTACGTAACTGGCGCTGATAAATCCAACGGTATAGAAACAATTTGAAATATTATTTTTAATGGGTTTACAACACTCACAGCTGTTCTGGTAACATTGGCACCTGAGGCGCCTGAGTTGCTCCGAGTGTCTCTGTGCCAAGATAGTACATTAAACTTGCAGCAAACTTACTAGTTGACCGACTTACTACGAAATGTGCACACCAAACTTGCTCCAAAGTTTCCACGCCAAACTTGCTACAAACCTTTCAGCACAAACTTTGTTTTTGAAAACGTTAGGAGACCAATATCGAGCCTGTAGCGAGAAAAGATTTTAGTCAGCAGCGCGATTATATTTCACGACTTTCAGATTTGTTTGTTGTGTGCTACTCTACTACTGCTCCACCAGTTCTTCTGTCGAACGAAGTATATCTTACTAGACATTTTATGTAACGAAAACAGTTTCTGGAATAAAGGCATTTATGTAGACTTTAATTCCAAACTGGGAAAACTTATTGATCCTCTGTTACACTAGAGCTATGAAGAAGGTTGATTTTTTATTTTTCAGGAGCGAGTCACCTCAAGAGTATTATAAAGATGTGTACTATATTGTTCGAGTTGATGACATTTCTCAAACAAACTGGCTGCCAGTATCCCAGATCGCAGGCTGGTTTAAACCAAGTTTTGTCTAGTCTTGATTTTTCGTTAGGGTGATATATTAACAGTGTTGGATTACTAACGTTTACTGTTGGATTACTAATAGGAACGCCGGGGTTGAAAAAAAAAGCATAACCTAAACAAGGATTAGTGTTTTTTATAGAATTTAAGTATTTAAAAACTATATAGTATTTTAAAATATAAAACATCACCCGGCAGGAATCAAACCCGGGTGCCCCGCACTAGCTTTCCGAGACGTTAACCACAACAACAATGCAACTGCTATATGTCGCTTGTCACTCTTCTCTACGGAGGAGGGCCCACGAGTCAAAACACGTGTCAAGACTGATTACATTTTAAACGGTATAATTTTTAACTCCGATCAGTCGTAACAATTCAACTTAGATATTATTCTTTTCTTTCATTATACACAATACAAACACAAAAAAGCAATATGCCATCGACCTGAGCAAATATAGTAATTTATTCTTCACGTTGTGTGTTCAAGATATATATATATATATATATATATATATATATATATATATATATATATATATATATATGTGTGTGTGTGTGTGTGTGTGTGTGTGTGTATGAGAGAGAGAGAGAGAGAGAAATATTGCTTGTTTCTTTAGAGGTAGTGAGAAAAAAGAAACTCCTACCTCCTAAAAATTATTCATTACCCAGATAGCACTCAATTTTACGCAAAGTTGTACTAGCCTTGTTTATGTTTGCAGTTCTAAACTGTCGCATAGAGTTTGTTTAAATATTGTAGGAAATTTCGAATTACAAACTTAGCGTATCAAAGTTTGCTGCAAGTTTGGCATTAGAAACTTTGAACATCAAAGTTTGCTGCAAGTTTGGGATTACAAATTGCTGTGAGTTTGGCATTACAAATTTGCACATCAAAGTTTGCTGCAACTTTATCTGAAGTTTGACCTATCACATTTTGTAAACTGTTAACGTACAAATAAATTATTAGGTGGAACGTTTTACACACACACACACACACACACACACACATATATATATATATATATATATATATATATATATAT
>JAGDQP010020845.1:21374-32620 GCA_022664845.1 Lepisma saccharinum | reverse complement strand
TTTTCTTTCTGGTACCTGCTATATCCTTGGCTGTTTCTCTTATTATCTCAGTCAGTATTCTATTTCTGCTCTCGATGTGTTCTTCATCCTCTAACTCTTCCAAGGCGCTGAATCTGTTGCTTAGTTCTATCTCGAATGTCTGTCTGTGTTTTCCAAGATTTTCCAGATCTAAAACTGACGGTTTTCCTCTGATAAGCTTCTTTCTCTCTAGTCAAGTATTTAGTTTCAGCTTACATCTCACCATCCTATGATCACTCGAGATTTTGAAACTGTTCAGAACAGACACGTCTTGCAGAATTTCCCTGTTATTTGATAGAACGTAGTCTATTTCGTTTTTGATCCCATTTGGGCCTTTCCATGTCCACTTCCTCTGGGGCGGTTTCTTGAAAAATGTATTGGAAATCAACAGTCTGTCGGCTTCTAAGAATTCCACTAACTTCTCTCCTCTCTTGTTTATTTTGCCAAATCCAAAGTTTCCCACTTTCGTGTCACTGCTCTGCTTGGTTCCTATTTTCACATTGAAGTCTCTCATTACAATTTTGTAATGCGATTTGCTACTATCCAAAATCTTCTGTATCTCCTCGTATAGGTCTTCGACTTCCTCCTCCGGGTGCGAGGTTGTTGGAGCATACACTTGTATAATTTCCATACTGTATCTCTTCCTAATCTTTATTAGTACCCGTGCGATTCTATCTGAAATTCCTTCAATTTCTGTGATCCGTGACTTCAGGTCTTTAATTATTATAAAGCCAACGCCTGTCGCTTTTCCAGTTTCTGTTCCTTTGAAGTAGAACGTGTGCCCTGACGGTAGTTCCAACTGTTCTTCATTCTTCCTCCACACTTCTGATAGTCCTATGATGTCCCACTTAATCCTCTTAAGTTCATTCTGCAGTTCTTCTAATTTGTCCTCTCCTGCAAGTGACTGACATTTGAGGGTCGCCACGTATAGGTCCGTTCGAGTTGCCGTTTCGGTATCCTGGCAGTCTACAGTCCAAACCCGGGCATTTCGACAATCTGACTTCCTGCAGGACTGACCGCTGCCGTTGCCAGCTGCATTCCGTCCTCCGGGCAATGAGGCTCTCCGAGGCTGTTTCAATGCTTGTACCATCATATGTAAAGAAAGGAGGGGTGCTGACATTTGACTCACCACGCTGTCAGCTAATGCGGGATGGTGAGCAGCCCATCCATGTTCGTTCGTCAAGCAGTTGCTTGGGTACTAACAGGCCCCACGACGTGAACGTATGGATTGGACATTAGGCGTCTACCACGGTCGGTTCCCTTAAGTCTCAGCAAGAGGAATTAAGGGGTCTCCTCCCAGTTGGTGGCAGAAACCTTTTGGGGCGAAAGTCCCGGTTTCCCGGTCCTGTCCCGGTTTCCCGGCCTTATTATTTATATATATATAATTGTTTTAGTGACAACACAACAGGCAATGGTCTAATTATAGTGTTGAGCTTTACAAAGTTGTTGTACAGAGTTTATTGCCAATTGCATCTCTAAATTCTTTAGGCGACATAAAGCATACGTCCAGATCATTGTGAACTGTACTGAATTTGTTATATATAGTACAAATTCTCCAGATTGGTGACCTCATCAAGATATTGCTCTTGCCTTTTTACAGTGGAAGGGACCAGTATTATTAACGCAAGTTTTAGATGATTGGGACACGAAACTGTAATGTTGAAACTAAATCCATACAATCTAACTTATTTTGAACAATTTTTTGAAGAAATAACAGATCAGCAATGTTGCGCCTTTGTTCTAAGCTCTGAATATTAAACATCTCAATGACTGCATTGTAACTATCATAAGCAGGATAGATTCGAGTTTCTTTAAAACTCAGGAATTTAAGAAATTTTGATTGGATTTTCTCTAATTGTTGGCAATGTTTCAATTGATATGGATTCCAAATAGAAGAAGCATATTCTACCTTGGAGCGAACATAAGCATAGTAATTTTTTTTCAATGTTGATATATTGTTGAATTCTCTTCCCGTCCTAATTACGATCCTTGTAACTTCAAGGCTTCATTTGTTATATTTGTAACGTGTATGTTAAAAGTCATCGAGTGTAAACTGACACCAAGATCCTAACTACAGTAGGTCTGTTTAGTACAATTTTATTAAAGGAATAATCAAATCAATTTTATTTTTATGAGATGATAATACTTTACATTTACTTATGTTAACTCCAAGTTGATTAATAGCACACCAGTTTCAATATTATCTAAGCTTTGCTGAAGCCTTATGCAGTCTCCGACAGAGTTGATTTTTTTTTATATATTTTAAACTCATCTGCAAATAACAATTTTTCATTATCAGGCACATAATCAGGAAGATCATTAACAAATAAGAGGAATAATAAATGTCCTAGGTTCCAACCCTGAGGAACTCCTGAGAATGCAGAATATTCATATGATTTGTGTTCTTTATAGACAACTGATTGCTTGCGATTTGTTAAAGTTTCCCAAATCCCGATGTATTATGTTTCTGAGACGCTAGACGGAACCCGTATCGACGACTTTTACACTGCCTGCTGCTGGTTTTCGGAACTGTTTCCAAATTGTTCGCGGCAGTGTTGTTAACTAATATAAGAAAAAGTAATATAAGAGAAGTTGTCCTTCTACTTGACTCGGTCATTTTCAATTTACTACCAGATGTTCGGAAAGTGTGTGAGGGGGAGGTGGGATTTCAGGGCCACGGGCTGCTTTCTCCTTCCTTACTTCTTTCGTGTCTTGTCTTCAGCGAAAATCTGTCTGTTGTCTACAAGGCCAGGCGCAAATAATAAAATCCCTTGCGTGTGTTTCCTGCAAAAGAAATCAAATCTTGCAAATAAAGAAATAAAAAACGGCCACAGCCTGCGTGGTCTTCTGACTATGGCGAATTTTGAACTGCATTTGGAGCAATTGAACAGTCCTAATTCAAGCCATAGAATCAGGTTTTAGCTCAGGCTGGATGAGTGATGATGAGAATGAAGAAATTGGGAGGAAACAGGAGAAATCCAAAAAATCCCGCGCGCACAGTTTTTGTCCACCACAGAGCTATAATGGCATGAGCACAGATCGAACCGACAACCTCTAGCACCAGACCAAAGGTCTGCGCTCTAGCATTGAGCCAGCGCATCCCCAATAATATTTAGTTCACTCCACGGCTAAAGGAAAAGTCGCAAGAAATGGCCTGAATCAGCTTTACCAGGTGTATCGTGTGCCTTACGCACGTGCCGTGAATGGCGTATGGGGGATGTGGAGGCAGCGCTCCACATATTCTCGACCTACAGTACGAAGTGAGGTGGTCAGTCTTACGCTCGACCGCTTTTACCTTCCCAGGGTGCCCAGGAGTACCAATTACACTCTGGTACTCAATTTGTTAGGGGACTGAGTGCACCTCAGAGCGCCAGACATAAGAGCACGATTTTATAAAAATACCCAGCGTCCTGGCCGGGATTTGAACCCGTGCTGCTGGATTTGTAGTGAGACGCGCTACCACCTTAGCCACGACGATTCATATAATTGAAGAGTTGAAATGTATAATGGGTTAAGAAACAAAAATGTCAATTCTGAGTTGTTGTTTTTTTAACGTGTTCTATATTATACTCCACATAACATATGAAGTTCTGAATATGCGGTACTACTCTTGTCGGTATTACACCACTATCTTGTAAGGAAACTAAGAACTATTCGGGGACAGAATGCGAGTCAAAACATGGAGAAGTTATTTTCGCACAAAATGACTGCTAGGCGGTATTGTAAAATTGGCAACGATATGTAACGGGCGACGAAAGTTGACCTCGAAGTAATAAAAAATAATACCATTTAAATGAGGGAACAGAGTAATTTTAATGGGCATTTCCTTCAGAAAAACCAGTTTTTCGTATAAAGAAGATTTTGTTGCTTAGCCAATTATATATTTCCGCTCTTATAATATTAAGTAATAGTGTTATTGATAGAATCCGTTGAGAATATTAAAAATGATTTTTTTAAAGTTTTTTGACGCACTATTTTAGGTTTATGTTCTATGAAAGTTCAAAAAGTCAAATGTTCCGTGTTATTAATTGTACAAATCAATGCCGTCTTATTTGAATTGTTCGAATAGCAGGATTTGTGCAATGACTCGACTCTGAATACCTGAATGAATGGGGGCTTACGTTGTACATTATTTGCTATTATATGCACAGTGCGATACATAAATAAAAAACGGGTCGGACACCGACAAAAAGAATAAAACACTCAGTTTTGTCCATTTTGAAGCGAAAATAGACGATCTAATACTCACCACATCTGGTCGAAAGATACGAAAATATTATTTGCTGTGACAGTGTCTTTTATAGGTACCGGTACCACATCTGGAAGTTCCTAATTTACAATCGAGTCTTTGTCCACACTTCGAATAAACATAGTAAGTTGTGCCATCATTTATATCAGTTCTCTCGTTTATTGCTATAGAAATTACAATGAAATTAGCTACTCTTTTATATTTCTCGAAATATCAGTGATGTGCGCAGCAACTGTCACTGAGTGGATGATGTTTGAAAATAATTCCTTTTCTCCTCATGCTCTCTCAGTTGAGTTTGTGGTGCCAAATTGATAATCCCCGAGACAAAAGGGGCGCAAAAGTATATGCGGATTTGCTATAATACTTTGCTTCTCCTGGGAGTATGGAAAACGACGTAGCTTATTTCGTTTCTCAGTTTCTTGAAAGGCGTTCTGTTCTATGTAGGGTCTAAATAGCAGCGCCAAAGCTTACCTGTAAGTTCAATGTATTTAATACATTCATATAACGTACTGAAACTTAACATATTAGGTGCGGGTCATACCTAGTACAAACTTCATATTTTGACGAGAGCCAAGTGAAATAGCATCGCGGGCCCTGGCCGACAACCTTCCAACATCCTCTTCCTCGACGTATAACAGAACAGCTTGATCCTGGGATGCCATAAATAAAACTCAATTCATTTTCTCTCTCACCTCTATGGAACAAGTGGATAACAGCTCCTGCCATACCATCGCGACGAACTTCATACAATACCCCCTTCTCCTCCCCCTTAATGTTAAACCAGGATGATTGCACGCTTCTTGTATTATTGATGCGTAGGAAACTGTCATATATTTGTGTCAAGAGAACTGATTGACCAGCCGTAATCAACAAAACCACATAGTAAAGGAAGAATTGTAAAGTTGATCTTTGCAAGAATTGAGATTTCACTGTGAGCCTTGACTTCTAGAACGCTGACAATATGATCCGTGGATGCGACCCCTCGTTCCATTCCGGTAGCGTAGATAAGAATTTCTAAAGGGAGGGGATATATAGAAAATCATATCCGTGTCAGTTATGCAACCCAGCAAAACAAATTTCTTAAAAACAATATATTTAGGGACTGTTTTTCTATAATTTTAGAACAGCTTAATTTCGGTATTGTGCGGGAAAGTATTAAATGCATGAATATGTTACATCCGTATATTTTGCATAGTTCAGCCATAATTCTAATACAAATTTAGCTATATTTGAAACATGTGGCTGGATTTTGTAAAGAACGAAGAGTTTCTCGACCAAGATTTACTAATCCATACGCTTACTTTGATGACAGTTTTCTCTTGTAAAACTACCAAACCGTTCAGACACATTTGAAAGTTTGAGCTTTACAAAGATATACGTAATTATTCGTTTCAGAGTATAAAATATAATCTTTGGCGTAGATGTGGGTGCAGGTTGTACAAAATCTGTAGCACTTTATTAAAGCTTGGAAATCTGATATGCTTCCATTGCACTTTTATTAGTTTCGCTTTCAAAATTCGCAATTAATGTGTCAAATTTTCGAAATGTGCAGTTTCAGAGCGACTGGATGCCAAAAGCGTGGGGAAATGATTCTTAGAGTTTCATATTTCTAACACCACGAACAGAATAGCTGATGCGGCGCGGTACCCTCAAAGACTAAACCTTTCCGACTACTTGAAAATGCATATTTCAAAATTCCGCAATGAGCGAGCAAGGGATTCCCTAAAAGAAGTAGGAGATTCCGGAATATTTCTGAACCAGAGGTGGATCAAAAATAGCATGAGTTGAAAGACTTCCCGCGTAAGGACGACATACGTCATCCTCAGCATCCAATCGGACAATGATATTTGATCTCTTTGATACAAAATAAAACATTCGATGAAATTATACAATTCTTACTCCTGCTTGTTATACAACGACGCATTTTTTTAAATTGTTCGGTGTATGGAATCTAATTGAGATATCGAGTTTGCTCAAACGAATAATTGTTTCCTGGTGAAAACCGTCCCATTCATGCTCATTTCGACCATCTTTAAAGAATTTCTGGGAATCCTCTAATTCCTTTGGGGAATCCCTTGCGCGCCCATTCTGGGATTTTGAAAGATGCATTTTGGGATAGTGTAGATTTAGTCTTTGATGGAACCATGTCATATCAACTCTACTTTTTGTGATGTTAGATATATGAAGGTCTGAAGTTCATTCTCCCACGCTTTCGGGACCCTTAAACTTCGAAACTAAACACATTCGAAAATTTGTCTCAGGAATTTTCGTCTTGTTTTGATGTAAGGAATCACCTCCACAAGTTTGTTAGTGTAATTTTAAAAGACGCAGTATTTCTTATCTAATTTTCACATCCAGATCTTCTTTGAACCTCCCCAAAATTCGTGAAAACTCTAAGAAAAATTCGGGATGCATGCGTGAAAGAGCATGTCTTATACTGTAATTAGACTTCATTTTCTGGATTTTTGTAAATATTTTCATACATTTTTCCAAACTCAAATATACTACGACTTGCTTTGTTTTCCTTCAGACAATTTGCTTTAGCTCTGTCAAACTGTATAACAGCACTTTTGGCATTATTCACAGCTTGTACTAGGTGAAGCTGAAGGTGTTTCTTTGGTAAGAATATGTACAACGGTTAATCGTAACAAAAATACTAATCGAATAAAAATAACGAATAAATTATAAATGCATTAAATTCATTACATGCCTTCAATGTGAACTTGTGAAATAGTTCAATAAAAAAATATGGATAATTGCTTCGAACACAAATTGGGTTAATTCTGTAAAATCATGGATTGCGTTATACTTTTATATTAGTATTTACATACTTCATAATTTTTATGTTATAGGTGAAACATTTGCACTCTCCATAACCCCACAGAAAAGCGCTTTCCGTAAGCGGACATAAACTATAGTGTTCCCATTGATTCCTAAATAATTCAATATCAGTCGAATATGATTGTTCTTAATTGAGCGAGTGTGTTGCACAACCTCAGAAAAAGAGGATGTACGAAGATACAACGAAAATCTTGTTAGAAATACAATCGAGGAGAACAAGAGTCTGAAGAAAACAATACAGCAGCTCATGATAGGGAAAAAGCAAATAATTGTAGTTAAGAGACCATACGGGACCGTAACACGAAATAAGGAAGTAATTATAAACATATTTGAAAACTTCTACACACAATTGTACTACTACGAAGAAGAGCTAGGAAATGAAGACTCAGAAGAAAATGATGTAGATGTCCCAGATGTAATGAAAGAAGTGGATAAAGTACTTCGAAGGATGAAGAACGGAAAGTCACCAGGAGAAGATGGACTCACAGCAGAGATGTTTAAATGGGGAGGTGAAAAGATGAAAGAGGAACTTACGAAACTATTGTCAATGTGGCTGAGGAAGAGAGATACCCAGAAGTTGGAATAATGCTGTTACAATTTTGTTGTACAAGAAAGGCGACAAAGAACACGTGGAAAATTACAGACCATTAAGTTTACTGTCAGTTCTATACAAAATGTTCACCAAAGTTATTTTGAATCGTATTGAACGGGTCTTGGATTTTAACCAGGGAAGGGAATAAGCCGGATATCGTCGCGGATTTAGCACAATGGACCACATACAAACATTGAATGAAGTTATGGAAGGGACTAATGAATATGAACTTCCACTATGTTTGGGATTCATAGATTTTGAAAAAGCTTTCGATTCGGTCTCCTTGTCAGCAGTACTTAAATCACTTGAACATCAAGGCATCGAAAATGCGTACATCAAACTACCGCAAAACATTTATTCGACTGCCACTTCTGCCATTAGATTGCATCAAGAAAGTGAAAAATTTAAAGTTGGAAAAGGGGTATGGCAAGGAGATTCAATTTCCCCAAAGCTGTTTTCTGCAGTCCTGGAGAGAGTGTTCCAAAATTTAAACTGTGATCAAGTTGGAATTAAAATTAATGGCGAATTTTTCATCACCTACGGTTCGCTGATGATATAGTCCTGTTTGCTTCAAATGCGAAAGAACTACAAACCAAAATGGAAGAACTGAATAATGGAAGTTCGAAAATAGTCCTTAAAATGAATTTAAGTAAATCAAAGGTAATATACAATCAACATTCTGCAAAAAGTGAAGTAAAAGGTTAGTGGAGAGACAATAGGCATAGTTGATGAGTATGTTTACCTAGGCCAGCTTGAAACATCGAATGCAAACTTGACTGATTAATTAAATAGAATATGTAAAATGGCGTGGAGTTCGTTTTCAAGACTACACTTTATTTTCAAAAGCAAACTTCCAATGTGTCTGAAGCGTAAAGTTTATAATCAATGTGTCTTACCTGTGATGAAGTACGGCTGTGAAACTTGGACACTGAATGCGCAAACGACTCAAAGTCACACAAGGAGCAATGGAGAGATGCATGCTAGGAATATGCAGGAGGGACAGGAAGACAAATGAATGGATTCGCGCACAAACAAAGGTTGAGGATGTAATCAAGACTGCGAAGAAGCTGAAGTGGAAATCTGGATGTGGATGTAATCAAGCTGAAGTGGATGTAATCAAGGGGAAATCTGCTAGATTGTTACTGAGTCACTGCTTTTTAAGAAATCATACTCATCATTGACGTAGTTAACAATTTTGCCGTGTAGGTGATATTAAGAGTTTCATCCGCTAATGCAGAGAATCATTCAGCTGCAATTACTCAGGCAAAAAAGTCCTTAATAATTAATTTTAATGGTTGGATTATTCTCCTCTTATAGCCGACCGAGGTAGTCGTGTGGTCTGAGGCATGAGACCAACGTCTGTAAAGTTGCGGGTGCGAATTCCAATGTTTGTGGAATTTAACAAGCGTTGACCTCGTAGAATCGTAACAGGTCAAGGTCAAAAGTTACTAACATTGCCCATAGAAAATAAAGTTAACCAAAATATTATCTTCTCCCTTATGATCTGAAAGATCACATTAGATCTTACATCCGAAACTTTCCAATATGCGTAATTTTAATTTATAATTCATATGTAATGTAACGAGGACGTCTATTAAAGTTATTTCTTTCCGTAGAAAGTAACTGCTTCAACCATAGATTTTAAATGTTTTTCTTCGTTCTACCCTCGTTGGGTTGGGACTATTCGTACATGAATTACTACATTCTTCATTACTGTCTAGAAATCGTCTGTTTTTTTTTTTGTTTTTGTTTTCTACCGGCACAATCGATATTATTGTCAAAGAATTTTTATATTGCTGGATGTCCTAATGGTTATTTACCACATCTATCTAAATGTGAAACTACAACGCAGAATGTACAGTACGACCCTTGTCTGTTTATGAATAAGCTTACAATTATATCGGGACGGTCGTAAGCTATAGTGCTGTTACCTCCCTTACAATTAATTTTATATTTTAACTAACAATTATATGTTTCCAAACATAACTTCATTATTTTCTTGTTGAAATACTCTCCTTCCAAGTTCATGAAGTTGCAGTCAAGGGGGGGGGGGTATATCCTCCCTTACCTACCCCACTGTTCCCTTCCCCGCGAAGAATAGTCAAGTGACTTCACAGCCTATTACCAGAGAAAATGTAGCCCGAGTTTGTTGTCAGACGAGCGCTGGTGAAGCGAAAATTTTCTATCACCTTCAAAATATACAACAGTCAGTACTATTTTGGCAAACAATAACCAAAGAAAATAATAGGTAGGTAGGTTTATCAATTGTTTGTCCCAGGTAGGAATCGACTTAATATTCCCAGACATTTTTGTTGTGATAGCTGCGGTTTTTATTGAACAATCAAGTTCAGTTGATGGCGAAGGTAGACTGGTAATTTATGGAAGTTAAATAAGGGAAAGAAATTATCTTCAGGTATCAGGGTGAAAAACCCTTATGAAAATAGTAGCATACGTATTGCCTGCGAATGCTTTTCAAAAATTATTTTTCTGGACAATAATAGAACGAGAAACCACAAGTCCTTGATTTGGGGGAAGAGAAAGAAATGAAGCACAAGTAATGCCATCGAAAATATTTAAGCGCAGGTTATATTATTATGGTTGTTTTTAATTCGCTAGGCAAAAATCACGTATTGGTACATAATTCGAAACACATGAGCTGCTAGTGGAGATTACAGAAGAGACATACACCACAAGCGGGCGCGTATTCTGAATTTCGTTTCGGAGGTAGTCCACCAGTTTATTTTCCGGATCTAGAGTTTATATGTAATATGCAAAATGTACATAATTGCCCTAAAAATCTACTAATTTTACATAGATATCCGAATTTCGGATTGGGTCCGGACCCCTTCAAGCTCCCTGGCTACGCCCGTGATCACAAGGCTAATTGATTCTTCGAATACTGGAACTCTACTTGTTCTTGACTCGACAAACCTTTGGCGTAATTTTGAATAGTATTGCATCCTGTTCCTCTCCAAGTTTTTCTACATATTTAGTTTAGTTTTTATGGCTTTAACTACACCATGGAAAATAAGGCAATAAGTAAACAACATTTAATGTCATGCCTCATGACGTTAGAAAGGTTTTCAACAAGATGTTATTTTCATTTTGTTTGTAGCTACGTTGTCTGAATGCCCTTAGAAACACAGAACTCAACATCTACCAAGTACCACCGTTGTCAGTTGTGACCAAAAACTGTGTGAACTGAAGAGTGAAGTTACGAAAAAAAAAACTCGCCTCTGTCTAAAATAGAAGAAGGAGCTTGGTTTGGCCAACGTTCCCTCTGGTTTGGAGCGACCTTGTAGAACAGAGAGGGGCGAGAAAACTCGTCCATGGAGTAATAAATCATCAATCTCCTGCCATCCCACAGAACTTGGAACAAAATTGTCTTGTGGACAATTGGGGAGCTGCTGTGAAAAAAAAAAAACAGTGGCGATCACAGTGAGAGCTTCGGCTTTCCTCTCCCAACCCGTCTGGTCAGCGTGGGAGCAGTAGACCAACTCCTCCCTTCGGGGAGAATCCTCATCCACTAGTGGATTGAATATGGCT
>JAGDQP010020845.1:0-21274 GCA_022664845.1 Lepisma saccharinum | reverse complement strand
TCGCCTTTATCGAAGAAAAACTGTAAAATATAGCATATTTTCTCTTTTCTCGGTGCTACATTAGGTGTATACAGTTGATGTGTTTATAATATTATGCGAATTTCGTGTGCTACAACAGTATTTACGAAATTATTTAAAGAAGGGGGCACGTAACGCCCTACAGCACCTCACATATCGAAACCAGCATCAAGAAATATATTTATGAAAGACAGTGTCAAAAACTGCATCACCAGAATTTTACAAGAAGCAAAATTATTATCATACCCTTTCATAAATCTCTAACAACAGCAACTTGCATAAGGCTAAATGTGTATGAGAAGCAAGCATAAGGCAAACAGGATATTATAAAACTGTTATTCAAGCAAACGTATTGTAACGATTACAGCAATGACTTTTCCGGGTAGCCCGCAGGAAAAAGAGCAAGATATCTGAAGTCAACGGACCATCGTGTCTCGCTGAGCAGTGGAATTCTAGAGAGTACCTATGCACCTAGAATTGGGAAAACAAGGTGTAAAGTGCGATATTAGTACTCTCAAGAAACAGTTCTCAAAACGCTCTAGATTGAATCACATTGACAGTGCTTAGGGCTACCATATCTATATTAGAAGCTTTCCTGTGGTCTATCCGGTAAGTCCGAACTCTGTAGAAATGTATTTCGAAATTTCAGACTTAAACCTTTTCTCTAAAATCCTCTCGCTTATTATTATTTATCATAGCTACATCCTATTTATAGATCTCAGTAAAATTAAGCACGGACACAGGATCCGTTGCGACAGCAACGACGTATTATTATTATTATTCTAAATAATAATAATAATAATAGTCGCAGCACAACAGCTACATAAAGTCTGCACCAAAAATCAGGCCAAAACAATCACAAAATACTGTCACCAACTTCATACTTGGGAAACGAAACCAGTACCAACACATTTTATTTGAAATTATTAAAATATATAGGCCTTTATTTGTGGGACCTGTTCACTTCGGCGCCAGAGCTTTACCTAAGAATCACACCAGGAAACTATTGTATTAAGGAGGTATTAAAAACTTGGTCCATAAGATGCGACAGACGCAGTGTTTTAAAAAAAAAAACGGGAAAAATTGGTAGCCGGAAAAAACTGTTTTTATTCCATTTTTCGTGCTACTTAGGAAAAGGACGTTTTTTTTTTACTTTTACGGGGTCCCGGACAACATTTTATGATCAATGAAATAGTTAAAAGGTTGGTTGATGTTCAAAACAAACCTATAGAAAAAATACACAATGGGACCGCGTCTGACAAAGTTTTGAAACAAAATGTATGTTTTCTGGGTCTGAGACAAAGATGCCTAAGGGCCAGAAGAGAACAGAAAATTTCTCTCATGTACAAGGGTGCTAATTACATATATTGCATTCCTAATGTAAATTGCAAGTGTTTTGTACATTTTTTAACATACGATCATCCGATTGAATGCATTAGATGTGTTAAGTAAGTGGATATTGGAGATGAAAAGGAAAAAAAAAACAATTTCGTCAATAAAACCACGGTTTTTTTTACCTCGTGGAAAAAAAACAATTTTTCCTCTTCTTCTTTTTCAAAACTTCCGGTTTTTTCATGGCCTTTAAAACATTATACAGAACAGATCCAGGAGCTGCTTTCATGGAAGAGATGAAATGAGACGTTTATACTTCAGTAAGTAATTGAAAAATAGGTAGGGTTTGGGCTCTTGGGTATTTTATAGAAGGAGAAGAAAATTGAAAAAAGTAATAATCATCCATAATTCCGTATTCCAAATGAAAATTTTTGCAAAAATCAAGGGGTCAATTTGTGGGGTTTTGGGGTACCAAGGTTTACACGCTGTTCTAATTTATGCGTACAGCTCAAATTTTTCAAGCAGAAATCAAAGAGAGACTTCAACTGAGACGTTCAGTGAAAACTCGAACACGATATTTCAAGTAGTTATCGAGATATGCCTCAATAACTATCGCGACCCCACGAAAAATGAACTTGTGGGGTTCCGGTACAAAAAGGGAAGGAATTCAAAAACTACTTACAAATATCAATATAATATAATAAACCATTGCTCACGGTGTTTTCAGCGGGTTCCTATGTGGGGTTCTGGGGTGTGTGGGGTACCCCCAAAATCGGATATCGAAGTTCATCTGATTCGGTTATGGGGAAAATGTACAGTATCACACAACAATACATTAAGTGAAAATTCGAAGCAGATAAGTTTAACAGTTACCAAGATATGGCACGGTAAACATTTGACTTGAAAACTATGATATATATACATAAATGAGAACAGCACGTACCCCTTAGTACCCCAGAACCCCACACATGTTACTTTAGAATTCACTGTTAACGATAGTTTTAAACTACTTGATTATTGCCATGGTTAGTTTTGGGGTAGCACATCGTCTTCTTGCCGTACCCCATGCCTTTTATCATGGGGTCAAATGTTTACCGCGCCATATCTTGGTAACTGTTACACTTATCTGCTTCGAATTTTCACTTAATGTATTGTTGTGTGATACTGTACATTTTCCCCATAACCGAATCAGATGAACTTCGATATCCGATTTTGGAGGTACCCCAGAACCCTACATAGGAACCCGCTGAAAACACCGTGAGCAATGGTTTATTATATTATATTGATATTTGTAAGTAGTTTTTGAATTCCTTCCCTTTTTGTACCGGAACCCCACAAGTTCATTTTTCGTGGGGTCGCGATAGTTATTGAGGCATATCTCGATAACTACTTGAAATATCGTGTTCGAGTTTTCACTGAACGTCTCGTTGAAGTCTCTCTTTGATTTCTGCTTGAAAAATTTGAGCTGTACGCATAAATTAGAACAGCATGTAAACCTTGGTACCCCAAAACCCCACAAATTGACCCCTTGATTTTTGCAAAAATTTTCATTTGGGATACGGAATTATGGATGATTATTACTTTTCTCAATTTTCTTCTCCTTCTATAAAATACCCAAGAGCCCAAACCCTACCGAAAAATATATTTATATTTAAATGATTTTAATTATGAGGTGTTTTTTTTTCGGCGGAAAATGAATTTATTTATTTATTTTCCAACATAAACAGGCAGAGCTAAAGCAGGGACGTAACTAGTGAGGAGCAGAGAAACAGGATTCAGGAGCGCTACTCGTAATTTCGCAATGGCGCAATTTATTATTTTATATTCAAAGAAAATAAGTTTCATATTTAATTACAATGCATTCTGCATACCTTTGAAACAATTTATATATACATATAAAACAGATAGGAACGTCATATTAAACTGCAAGGTTCGAGGTCGAGGTTCAAGTCTAATCTCAGGTCGAGGTTAAACTACCAGTTTAACTAATTTCTCTATTTATATTACGAATGGAACCTCCAAATCATTAGTACCCTTGTACACGAGAGAAACATCCTGTCCTCTTGTGGCCCTTAGGCATATTTGGCTCAGACAGGATACTTTAATAATGCTCCAAAGCTTTGGCAAATTGAGTCCCAATACTCTTTTTTTGTCTAAATTTATATTTTGAACATGAACGAACTATCATTGTAACTAATTTGTCTATTTATATTACGAATGCAACCTCCATCTCATTAGCACCCTTGTACATGAGAGAAACTTTTTGTCCTCTTGTGGCCCTTAGGCATCTTTAGGTCAAACCGTGAAAAGTTAAATAATGCTTCAAAACTTTGTCAGAAGCAGTCCCAAAAAGTGACTTTATTGACGATTTTTTTTCATCTCGAACATTCACTACCCCATCTTATGCATTTCTTGTTTAGGTTTAGCAAAAGTAAAAGTTCTTACGTTAAAAATGTACAAAAAACTTTATATTGAAATTAGAAAAGCAATATATCTTATTAGCGCCCTTGTACATAACAGACAAGTTCCAGCCAGTTAAGTCATTTAGGCATCTTTAGCTCAGACCGTGCAACAAATAATGCTTCAAAACTGTTAGAAGCAGAGTACAAGAAATAATGTTTTAAGTACTTCATTGATCATCAATTGTCGTCAGAGGACAGTAAAAGTATAAAGTACATTACTATGTCATAAGGAATGTTAATAATTTCCGTTTTCCTCACTTTGGCGCCGAAACGTAGCGGACCCGTTTGCACAAGCGTCTGCCGACAGCATTTGAGGAACAGACGAATGCGCCAGAGAGATCGTGAATGGCTATTACTTTCCGGATGTTAGCTTGTAGCAACTGCTTGCGGTGTTTGGGGGACAGCTCTATTAAGATGTATTTTGCACTTGGCAGAGAATAGTGTGCATTCGTGTGTGTGTATGTTAGTGTTTTTTTGTTTTTTTTTTGAAACGGAAACATTGAACGCCGGAAAAAAAACAGGAGAAAACATTTTCCCCAATTTTTCGTGCTACTCTGAAAAAAAAAAATTTTTTTTTTTTTGCTATTTCGGAGCAGCTAACATTATTTGAATGTTATTAAATAATTAAAATTTTAGTTTTTGATTACTTTTCTTAAACAATTCGTTCTAAAAAGTAAAAGATAATTTTGTTTATGCATGTCTAAAAGAAAAACATATTTTTTTCTTTATCGTAAAGTCACTTTATAAATTCTTAAACTTTGCGCACCACATGCTTTTCATTTTAGTTATGCATAAACAAAATTATTTTTTACTTTTACGTAGGAATTGTTTAAGAAAAGTATGACTCTAAAATGTGCTTGATTTTTTTTTCGAGTTATTTCGGTGTTCGGATATTTTCCCTGAAACTTATGCTTCGTGACTCGAATCTTAAAGTGTTCTGCAATCTGTCAAACTCTTCATCTTTGCAGGCTAGTATTTATTTAAGGATAAAGAAGTCAATATCCATATTTAAAAAAATATATCAATATATAGAAAGATATGAAAGTAACAAGGGAATATTGTATTGCCACACGACTTAAGTCGCTGTTCAAAATTTCATTATTGTATGACGTCAGGAAATTAGTTAAATTGAGGTTGCAAGTTTGAGGACAGCACGAACCATTCTGAACACTAAAGAAATGTCTGTAAAAAGATTTTTAAAGACATATTTTCTTAAACAATTCGTACTAAAAACTAAAGAATAATTTTGTCTGTGCATGACTGAAAAGAAAAACGTGGGGCACGCGAATTGAAGAGTTAATAAAGTAGCTATATATGAGCGCGCCGCATGCTTTTCTTTTTAGTCATTCATAAACTTTTTTTTTTACTTATTAGTACGAATAGTTTAAGAAAAGTATGTCTATAAAAACCTTTATTATTATTTTATTTTTATTATTATTCCCGTTCACATTTCGTCCTCACGTCCACATTTCGATAGCTTCCAATTTCCTTTATTCCTCCTCTTGCAGAGTTTCAGCTGTATAAAACGAAAATCTCAATACAAAATAATTAATATTAAAATAGGCATTTATAAAAGGACTAATTAAGAAATGTATAAGTAACTTATAAAGAAAACACATATTTCTCTGTCTCTGATAATTATTCTTAAACATCAGTATAAGCTCAATATTTACTTTGCTTCAAACATTAATTTTTAATAAGTATTCAAACGTTGAACTGGCACACACAATGAATATTAGAATTCTTTAAAGATCAGGTTCATCCGTACACAAATATACCTGAGCCAAAGATACCTAAAGGCTAAAAATAAAATTCAAGTTCAAAGGGTTGAAACATGTAGTTATATAAACATTGTATACTAATTTGATGATTTCCGCACACAAGAAAACTGCCACGAACATCTATGGGTCAATCGAGATTCAAACCGACAACCTCGGGAAAGCTGGCCTAACGCTCGCCTATCGCACCTGGCAAGAAAACTGGGAATTAACAAGTCCTGGGAAAGGATCGCAATAATGATTTTATAGGGAGGCTTAATAAAGAATAATACCACCCCATTTTCAACTAACTTCTGGTAGGCAATCACGAAACTTGTCACTAAGACTACATAATTGAAAAAAAAAGTGTAAATTATTAAGACAAATTTCCAACACACAGCTAAAATTTTAAGAAAATTATCATACAAATGTGTTTAACTTAGAAATATTGTCAATATGAAAATGTTATGTACAGTTATTACGCTCTTGTCTAAAGTATACTTCTCTCTGCTCCTGCTAGTTTGAGTAGATTCCTCCTTTGCTAGAAGTTGTGTGTATTCTCGACCCCAAGCATTCGTGATTTCTCGGGTGCATTCGTCTGTTCCTCAAATGCTGTCGGCAGACGCTTGTCCCGTTTGCAGTATTGAAGGCCTTTTGCCTACTGTTTGTAGAATTTCACGGTGCGATTTTCTTTAAAATCGTCATTTTAAGATCAAATTTCGGATGTCCGCTGAAATTTCCTTCTAGGCATATTTAGTCACCTCTTCGGCTTGAGTTTAAAGTTCCTTAAAGGTTTTAAATACAATTCAAATTGACCACCTCTTCCACCGCACGTGCTCTCGCTGTAGTCTTCTACAAGTCAAGAATGTTCTTTTCCAGATCGACTAAACACACAAGAGACTTCTGAGCATCGTGAAGAAGCGTGCTTTACGTAGACTTTTGTGAGGTGACCTTCAGTAGCGAACTGGCCCGGGCGGCAAGTCCCGCCTGGGCCCTTTCAGTCAATAATAATAATGATAATTTTTAGGAGATGGCCTCCCCATTGGAGACTTATGTCACCCAAAACCCACGACCACAGATCCCACTCCTTGGAACCCCGCAGAGGGGTGGCATCCCCTATACCTGTCTCGTATTTTTATTGAAAGCTCAAAGTCAGATAAAATTTTGGTACCGGTACATATCATACTGCACGACTACAGAGAAAAATCAGACATTGCCTTTCAACGGCTATTTTAAAATAAAATTTTAAAAAATCATCATCCAAACCACCGCATGATTGTTTCGGCGCTTGTGCACCCTTTCAGTTGTTACCCTTCTAATCTGTTTTGATTCGATTGTTGTTGTTTTGCTTGTGCAAGCATTGCGTAAACAAAGTGAGCTGCTTTGTTGCTGTGGGTGTATGAGTATTTCGACTTTCAGTTAAATGTTCTGTGATAGTGATACATGTAGACAAAATATGGTCAGTCGCTCGTAGCATTCTGGTTCTTGTGGTAGCCAGAAGAAGTCAGTTCTGGTTTATAAATGTAAAGAATCGAATTCCAAATCCTACCGGGGCATGGATATTTTTATACTGTAGTTTTCGGTTAAAAACTGTGTAATATGAAAAATCAGGAGCAGAAAAAAGAGCACTGGCGAAGAAGCAACAACTTAAAAAATGTGCACAAAATCCAAAACAACTTAAACTTAGTTTCTTACAGTGGCGGCTCGTGGTCTGAATCTTGAGTAGTACACAAAATGTTACCACATCTTTCACATTATATTATTGTTATTATTATTGAATAACAATAACAACACGCTCTAGGCAACACAACATCAACGCCAGGCTGTAGGGACTTACAGGGAATAAATTAATATACTATTTTTTTTTAAATGGCAATGGCCACTCATGATGCGACATTTTAGTATACAAAACTGAAGCAACATTTTATGTTTCAAACGAAACAAAATAGGATGCGCAGAATTTCTCTTTCTTGAATCCTAAGTTATTCAAGACAACTTTGGCTTTCTCTATTGAAAAAAGTTTTGTAGTTTGTAATATTCTTAGATTGTATTCAGATTAGATAGGTCTCCCTTATTGGAAACTATTAACATGAAATAACTAGTTGAATATTAATGTACTTTGTAAAATAGCAAGAAATAAAACATATCCAGCTTCCGTAACCCTGTAGTTACGTTCATGGACTTTAGATCGGTATTGGATAGGCAGACAGGTTCGATTGTTTCTGTCATCATACTGGTTGACATTTTCTGTGGTTTGTTTAAGCTTCACTAGGCGAATATGGGCATAGCATGTAGATTGCTACCTTTTTCCTTCTCACTGAGTGCTCGCTAAAAGACATCATTCCAGAGACATGTGACATATTTATGCTATAGATCACTGTCTGGTCCATAAATGTAAGTTTAGGAAAGAGAGGACCATTGAGAATTTGGGGGAGAGAAATCTTAAAATTATCGAAAAAAAAATGAAAGCGGAATTTTAATAGTACTTTTCATCTATTGAGGAATATCTTCTGACGAGGAGAGGGACAAATCAATTAAGCTCATTCTTATAATAATTCCAGAAGCAATTGCAACATGAATTAAAATTGTTCACGAATTTCACCAGATGAAAAATTTCATATGCACGAGCTGTGCATCAATGTGCTCTAATCTGTTAAAGTCGTGGTTCAACGTGGTATCGGACTCTGGAGCACGTCGTTCCGAGGCCTCCATCAGTCAAGCAGGGGAATATTGGAATGACCACTTGAATTAAGACTACGAACAGTCTCTAACAAATTCCTATTTTTCTTGTGATAAATTAAAGCCTTAAGATGCTACGCATGACGTATAAATAGAAGTTCCCGTAAAACCTGTCCTATTCTTCGTAGTTTGGGTCCTATTACATTGAACTGAATTCATTTATGACCTTTAGCCATTAGGGTGGCTAAGTGCTGGGTAGGGTAGGGGAAAGGGGTCGGCCAGGTCATAAGTTGAAGATACCATCTCGGCATTTGGCTAGTGTAAAAGGAAAAACCCTCAGCCGGGTGTTGGATGGTCGGGTGTTGGATCAAACCAACGACCTCCCGAAAGCCAAGCTAATATTCTATCAACTAATTTACGGCTAGTCGGTGAGTGCTATTACATGTTTTACTTAAGTTTTCATCCTTTTTCTGGTTTTAGAAAAGGTGTAAAATTGAAAATATATAGAAAATATATTCTCTTACGTTTCTGAGTTTCTTCTACTGAATCAGAATTAAGTACTACTTGAACATGTACCGAATTGAGCTGAATCTTTACTCAGAATAGGGTAATTCTGAGGCAGGCTGATTTAAAGTAACGGGTACGTTTCAGAATACCAAAGCAAAAGAATCAAGAATTATTCTTATTCAAGAAAAGATTAGTATTCTTATTTTCGGACATTATTCCAGAGAAATAATTCGAAGAAGCACTTTCGAGCAGATATATTTTATCCTAGGCTTTCCAACTTGAAATACTCTTTCATTTAAAATTTAAAACGGTTGCATTTCAATTGACCGCCACAGAAGAAAATAGTAGCGAGAAATTATTCCTGAAGCAGGTAGTGGAAATTGTCCACATGGCGGGATGCGGGAATTCTATAAGGGCGAAGAGCGCCCGCCTATGTATTGCAAAGCAGCGACACTTCGTTTGCCCAAAATGTGCTAACATATAGAGTTTTATGAGGCAACCATCTTTCCCGTAGCCTTCTGCACTGTCTTCACCCCATGAGATGCCCAAAAGTTCCTTAGTATTCTCGGTTGGCAACCTGAAGGAAACGAAGCTGAAACAAGCGAGCTGCTGCTGCCTGAGACGGATGGCACCACACAGTACATTCTCTCTCTCTCTCTCTCTCTGTGTGTGTGTGTGTGTGTCTTTTGGTTTAGGTCTAATGTTTATGTGAGCGTTTAGTATGTTAGAAAATAAGAATAAGAAGCAAGGTGGTTTTCGACTCATTTTAATTATAAAAATATTAGAAGGTAGTTTGTACAAACGGGCAAACATATGAACCGTCCACCATAGGCGGCGCCAGGATTTTGGTAATAGTGGGTGCAGGCTGGGAAGGGACAATACATAGTATATAATATTAACATGGTACGCAATAAAAACTTGTATGTACATATTTAAAGAAACTTCATACATGGATACACGTGTATGTGAGTTATGGATTTATCATAGAAATATAAGAATTTTTAAGTGTACAAGGGTACTTGTTTGCAATGGCATCAATTCTAGGGTGCTATGGCAAAAGTTGATATGTCAATTTTTTGAGTTTCATAGTGTAAGGCATTGCTTTTTTGCATATCTATGATATGGCAAAATTTGATGCGGATATTCTCAACGACTATGCCTTAAATCCCATTTGTCATAAGTTGATATGTCAAAATGTGTGTATCATTGATTTGGCAGAACTTGATGTCTGAAATGCAATACTTTTCCACCTCGAAAGATTAATCTCTATGGGACTTGTCAGGTTTTCCTACCGAAAGATATAGTAAAATGTTCTGACAAAAGGTTGTAAGACATATTTTGAAATGGACTGTGAATATTACTTTTCACGTTAGGAAAATATTAGCACGGAAGCCAAACATACCATTAATATCTGGTGTACTAAAAAGTAATCCATTATTTTTGCATGACATTGAAGGCTTGACTTACCATAGTTAGAATGATCCGATTTAGGACACATATGCGCCGTTTTGTTCGATAACGTGTTGCCATTTGGAAGGTAATATCATGATGCCTCTCTCATAGAAGCCCTTGTCCCTATTGGCAAAAAATTGCGACAGTCGATGTTCACAAGCCTCTCTTGACGCGAATTTTGCACCAGCAAACGTGTTCGTCATGGACAGAAACAGATGGTAATCACTCGGTGCCAGGTCCGGACTATAAGGTGGATGCATAAGAACCTCCCAACCAAGCTCCCGGAGCTTCTGGCTAGTCACTATTTATGTGTGTGACCTGGCGTTGTCCTGGTGGAACACAATGCCTCTCCTATTGGCCAGAGCTGGCCGCTTCTGGGCGATTGCTGCCTTCAGACGGTCCAATTGTTGACAGTATAGTTCCGAGTTAAGGGTTTGGCCGTAGGGGAGCAGCTCATAGTAGATAATTCCCTGCCAATCCCACCAAACACACAGCAAAACCTTCCTGGCCGTCAATCCTGGCTTGGGCACCGTTTGCGCCGGCGCACCGCGCTTCGACCACGACCGTTTTCGCGTGACGTTGTCGTAAGTGATCCACTTTTCATCACCAGTCACCAACCGCTTCAGAAATGGGTCGCTTTTGTTGCGATTCAGCAGCGATTCGCAGATGGAAATTCGGTCCATGAGGTTTTTTTGCGTTAACTCGTGTGGCACCCATACATCAAGCTTCTTTTTTTTATCCAGCCTTATGCAAATGGTTCCACACTTTTTTTGTGCAATGTTTAGCTCTTGGGCAATCGAAACAGTGCTTACATGACGGTCGGACGCGACAATGTCCATGATTTTATCGACATTTTCGACACGTGGCCTTCCAGTGCGTGGTACATCTTTGACGTCAAAATTACCGGAACGGAATCGACGAAACCAAAATTGCGCGTGATTGGCTGTTACAGTATCAGAACCATAAACACTATTCACATTTGCAGCCGCCCGGCTTGCGTTTTCGCCTTTATCGAAGGAAAACTGTAAAATATAGCGTATTTTCTCCTTGCTAGTGTCCATTTTGACGCGCGCTCACACAACACTGAGTCAACTCATCACAACTATCTTAACCGTGTTTGTAGTACGCAATCTCATCGTTTGAACGCCATCTCGTTGAACCCGATCGGACTTATACAACGCGAGCTACAGATCACTGAAGCCATCTATTGGCAAAATAATGGATTACTTTTTACTACACCAGATATAATATCATGGTATGTTTGGAAGAAATTTGTCCCTCGTAGCTTCGGGCATAAGAAAGACACACAAAATAATAATCGGCCTTAGCCATAGATGCCTAAAAGTTATACATGAAAATTCAAACAGACGAAATAACTGGTACAAATTTCTCGTTATACTTTACGTATTGCATTTTGTTGCAATATAGAAAAAAATAATATCTACTTTTAAAGGTAGTTTTACCTCATTGAGGTATTCATAAAAATACGTTATATAGCACACACACACATGCTTGTAGCAAAAACAGGAATCTAAATGGTGTTTTGTTCTTTGAGTTGGCTGTTAGTGAATAATTTGGATGAGTTTTGAATTGAATTTATTTATGACTTGTAGGCATCTTAGGTTTATTCGGGTTAGGGTGGAAGACAGGCTATTGGAAGATAGTTGTCCAGCGCCTAGTTAATAGGTACTATTCCGGCATTTGCCTCATGAGACTGAGGAAAACTGGAAACCCTCTATCAGGGTGTAGTAATTGGGATAGGGTGGCCATAAATGTTTTGGCCCAAAACGGGACATCGTATTACCAGGAATCCCAACGTATGAACCTATGCATATGATTAAATAGAACTCAAACGATAAATTTTTACGCGAATCGAATATCAAAGTTAACGTAAATATTCGACATAACTGCACTCTTTTAATTGTAGATGACGCAAATTGTTATAAAACTGTATTGTAAAATATTTGTTAGTAAAAATATATAATTTCTATTGATTGGCGAGAAAACGAGATATTCTCGAGAATCGACGGAACAAAGTCAAGGGCCTAAAATAACGGGACGTATGGCCACCCTAAATTGGGATGAGTTTAGTATGAAAAGAGCTGTTGAAAGTTTTTCCGATCTAGATGATCCTGATTACATCCCGGAAAGTGAATAATAATCTTCGGATAGTGTTTTGTGTTGAAATAACACACAATAAAATCTTGTGAGAGATTTGCACAAGTACTTGGTAGACGTGGGCCTTCAGCTTAATTATATTTTAATGTAGTTATATATTTTTAGTGTTTCGACCAAATATACCAGTTACTTGCTCTCAATACTCACATTTGCTATCTAAATAAAATATTTGACAGTAATGTTCAGTGTCTCTCATTCTTCAAACTTAGAATAAGTACTCGTCAACTTAAAAACAGTGTATTTTTTTAATACTCATTACATCAATAACTACACAACATGGCCTACATCTAAACAAGAGAGGCAAAAGAGAATTATGCCGGGGGTAATTGGGTTAATGAACAAATCACAGCAGGAAGTAGGCCCTAACAGGGATAATTGCAGTGCAAATGGGTCGATCTTGAGCGGGGAGGGAAGTTTTATGGATCCTGGTGTTGAAGTAAATGGTGAGACTCAACACCATAGCGATGTTGATGGTAACAATGCTATATCGGAGCAGGTTGTATCTGTATATCTGCAGGGGCTAAATCCTGATTTGAAGAAATCTTTAGCAGAGCGTCAAAATTATGTAAATAGCAATAATAGTGAAAAATCATTGGAAGGTGTTGTAGGTAATGAAACCATTAATAATGATTGCGGAATTAATCCCTTAGATTCAGGAAATGATAAATCGACACATACAGGAAGAAGTACTAGAATAAGGAAACCACCAAGATATTTCAATGACGATTTTTTTATACCCAAGCATGATGTGGTAATAGCTAATAACAAGAACACAAGGTACAGAAACAATCTCACAGTGGTTCACCAAAATATTCAATCCTTAAGAAACAAACAAATTGTACTTGAGATAATTACCGAAACAACGCCAGCCGATATCCTTTGTTTATCTGAACACTGGCTGGCAGAAAATGAGTTATTTGTTATTGATCGATATAAAATTGTAACAAAATATTGTAGAAGTAATATAAAAAATGGAGGCCCTTGTATATTTGTAAAAAACTACATAAAAACTACCCAGTGCAAGTTAATAGATAGCATAAAATGCGTTGAGAAACATTTTGAATACACTGCAACTATTATAGAAGCCTCTGAAGTAAATTTAGCCTTATTAGTTATCTATCGCACTCCTGACTCAGACGTCGATATTTTTCTACGTAATACGGAACTGTTGTTAAGTAAATTAAGTCGGAAGTATCCCTCAATTATAATATGCGGTGATTTTAACATAGATTTACAAACACCAAGCAAAAAACGCGAAATGTTTTTGAATCTCCTAAGTTCTTTCAATTTAACTGCGACAATAATATCACCCACACACTTCACAAAAACATCGTGTTCAACAATTGACAATATTATCACGAACATCAAACCAAATATATACACATCGGAAATATTAAACCTCGGACTTAACAGCCGTTTATTACAAGTTATCACGATTCAAAACTTTTTTACTTCAAAAAGTCATACTATGAAAATAAAAAAGAGAGATTTCAGAGAAAACAATATTCACAGTTTTATTGAGTGCTTAGAAATGGAAGACTGGTCAAGCATATTTGCAACTGAGTATATTTCAGTTGATGAAATGTTTAAGCTGTTCCTAACTAAATTCAAATTACGGTTCGACCAATGTTTCCCACATATAACCGTACGAGTAAACCATAAAAGGCGAAATAAATGGATCACAAATGGCATTAGAAGATCATGTCAAAAAATGAAAACCCTCAATTTAATAAGCAAACAAACTACTGACATAAAATTTATTGAGTATTTTAAAAATTACAAGAAGATTTATAGAAAGGTCATAAAGCAAGCAAAAAGTTTCTATTATGACAACCTGATAAATAAAACAGATAATAAAACAAAAATGGCGTGGAACTTGATAAAACAGAAAACCAATATGAACAATAAAGCTTCAGGAAATATAGAACTTAAAATCGAAAATAATCAGATCTGCAATGACCCACATGCAACTGCAGAGATATTCAACTCTTTCTTCAACAATGTTGTAGATAAACTCCTTAATGCAAGGCCAAATGCTGCAATGTTTATAGACGAGCCCCATCCAATACCACATGTCTCAAATTCCTTCTTTCTTATACACACAGATCCTTATGAAATAATTGCTATCGTAAAGAAATTTAAAAACCGTAGTTCTGCACGGCCTGATGAAATACCTGAGTTTATGATTTAGCATGCTATTGCTACTCCATTGTCTGATTTAGTTAATGCATCATTTAATCATGGGCAATTTCCAGAAAATTTAAAGTGGTCACTAATCAGACCACTACATAAAAAAGGGGATAAACGTAATTGTGAAAATTATCGATCCATATCACACTCATCTAAATTTTCCAAAATTATCGAAAGTATTATGAAAAAAAGACTATTATCCCATCTGGAACAAAACAAAATTATTTCTAACTCACAACATGGATTTCTAAAAAATAGATCTACTACTACTGCTATCTTAAGTTACATACAAGAAATAGTATCTGCTATTGACAGTAAATCATATCCATTTTCAATATGTTGTGATTTAAGCAAAGCCTTCGATTGTGTTAATCATTCACTACTTTTATCGAAATTGTCTTCTTATGGGATACGCGGAACTACTAATGAATGGTTTTCATCGTATTTAAAAAATCGACATCAGTATGTTGAACTCACATACACGGATCAAAACATGCATAAACAAAAAATATTATTCAAACCCTCCCTTGTCAATTTAGGTGTTCCTCAAGGATCAGTTCTGGGTCCGTTACTTTTCCTCATACACATAAATGATCTTCCATCACATATTGACCAAGGGACTATGGTCTTGTATGCTGATGATACCAATATCCTAATTAAAGGCAGTAATGCTTCAGAACTGCAAGATAACATAAATGCTGCTTCCAATAAACTTGAAAAATGGTTCTATCATAATAATTTAATCCTAAATGCCAATAAAACTAATTGTCTTTTTTTCTTTCCTTCGTATACTGCTGTCCCAGCTTATCCCAAATTAACCATAAGTAACAGCACCACAGAATGTGTCTCAAGTACTAAGTTTTTAGGGCTATATATTGACAACAAACTAAGTTGGAAAACGCATATAACAAATTTATGTCGTACACTATCATCTAATATCATCCTAATAAGATCTCTCTCAACTGTTCTAAATAAAAAGGCATTGATATCCTTATATTATGGTACATTTTATTCGAGAGAAAAATATGGTATTATCTTTTGGGATCCTCAAGTGGGCTATTGACAGTTTTTAGGCTACAAAAAAAAAAGTTATTCGAATCATTACACACACACATTTACGTGCGAGCTGCAGACAAATTTTCAAGAAATGAAATTTGCTAACAGTTCCATGTTTGTACATATACGAGGTGTTAAAGCTGATAAAAAGTAACCTTGATGGCTACACTACACACTCTGATATACACAGACACGACACAAGAATGAAAAATGATCTTAGACAAATGTCCCTCAGAACAAAAATTTTCGAAAGATCACCGCATTACTTCGGTATAGCCCATTACAATAAATTGCCACAAACTTTAAACAACATTAAGGATATCAATATATTTTGTCGTGAAGTTAGGAAAATGTTCACAAACAAAATTTACTATACAGTTGATGAGTACTTGCAAGACTAAATATTATAAAGGTAAAGAAAATAGGTGATAATGAAAGTGAATTATGTCGAAAAACTGCTACAAAACTTAATTTTCTATGTATTCTATGTAATTTAAGAAAGTATGTATTCTTATTATGGACATGTTCTATACCATATGTGCAAATGAGTACAATGTATTGGTCTAAGGAACGCAGTAAATCAAATCAAATATCATTGTTTTTACTATTACGAAAGCTTAAATAAATGGCGTCGATCGGAACAAAATCCTGAAAGATATGTTTTGTATCATTATAAAAAAAAATCTGGTCATTAGTTTTACAAGATAAGCCAGATAAATCTGATTTCCTATGTGAATAATCACAATTTGGCAGAACATGATATGTCTTTCAACCGCCATTTTGAAACCTTTCTTGCAACGTAAGAGTCAAATTAAGAATTGTAGCCACAGACAGCACTAAACAGAACAAACTGACAGACTTTTATGCCAACATGCATAAAAAACTCGATTTTTCAGCGGGGAACAAAACTTTCAAACGCTTATTCTGAAAAAGTAGGAAAATTGACATATCAACTTCTGCCATATCACCCTAGAATTACAAGAGCCTTTATAAGGTCATTTTTCTGTTGAATGGGACCATGGCTTTAAATTCCTCAATGACATGTTCAATATCTATGCTCACTGAAATCGACTTTTCAACAAAAAGCAAAATTATGGAGTTGAGTCTCTGTTGAAGCATAGTCGATCTTAGTTTGGACTTGACATAATTCATCTTGGAGAAACTCCGTTCGCATGAGCAACTACTAACCGGAATCACTGAAAACTTTCTCATCAATCTGTAGAAATTCACATACACCCTTTCTCTTCCGGATTTTTGCAACCACTTTGGCCAATCAAGAACTGTAGATGGAGGATTGTTCAAGCGCCTTGCTCGTAGAAGTCTGATTTCAGCTTCATTTAGACCAAAACGTGCTGCTACTACTTGATGATCAGTACTATTACACTGAGCAAGGCGAACAATTTTCCCAGTTACTTGAATGAGGTCTATAGTCTCTTGAGAAAATCTTGTGTTGTGTCCCAGAATAAGGCTATCCTTTAATGGATAGAATGTCCAATACTTTATTACCTCCTTTGTCGTTTTCGCAAAAACACCTGTTTCTTGTGAGTCGTCCACAAATTAAGAGATTTTTCGCTTTCTAGGCGGCGGAACACTAATGCCAATTTCTGTGCATTTTTCTTCTGCATTACTGAAGATATCATCAAACGCAGATTTATCCTCTGCCAATCTATTCTCCCTATTAAACGATGATTTACCAGCAATTTCGCTTGAAGTTGAAGATGTGGGTTTTATCCACCCAAGCAACGTTCCCTGTTGTTTTGATTTAAACATTTTAAAGGCAAATTAACATGCCGACATGCGTACATACAATAACAACTCAACTAGCAATTAGATCTCACTGTTCGCCGAAGACGTACCCTAATACATCCTAACATTGTTGCCAGAACGCTCTGCACTATTGAGCCTTAAGATCTCAAAAATAATCCCTAAGATTCAGTAGAAAAACACTAAAAACAAGTAACTTATGAGAAACTCAAGAAGTCACTCAAATATATCCAAACATAGGAAATAATAAATATACAAAATAGAAAGGATTATTGTAGAAAATCTGAAAATCGAAGTTAGTGTGGGTGCAGCTGCACCCACTGTGGCGCCGCCTATGCCGTCCACCGCTGGTTTCTTATCAGATGCAGTTTCTGCAGTAATTGAAAACTCTACTGAATGTAAATATAATCCTTTGCAGTTAGAGTCAATTGAAACTCATGCTAGTGCTACTGTTCCAAGCACGCCAAAGCCAAGTCCAGGAACGTCCCACGATGCTGGTAAGTATTTTACAAAGCCATTGTTTTTCTTAGTTTTAACTTTTGGTAATATTTTAGAGTTTGTGCGGGAGATGATTACCGTTGAAAAGGAGGGTGACTTTATTTTGTAGGCAATTCTGACATCTTTGGCCTAGGCCCGTCTCAAGTCCAGGAGATGACGTCCCCCAGCGCAAGAAATCGGAGGAGGGGATGGGGGAAGGTATCGACCATAGTCTTATTCAAGGTACCATTCCGACATTTGCCTGGTGAAAAAGGTAAACTCTGGAAAACCTCATTCAGGATGGGCAGCACCGGGGTTTGAACCCAGAACCTTGTGAATGTCAATCTAGCGCTCTACTAACTGAGCTACGGAGGTTCGTGAATATTGTTTGTCAATAGGTAGGCAGCTTCGGCAGGGAGCGGGATCTGGTCCCGCAAAACGAGACAAAAGAAATCAGGTGCGGCGTTACAGGGGGCAATTGCCATCCCGGATTAAAGCTTCCCCCTGCCTTTACGCATTTTAAGCAGTGTTGCATTCTGTAAAGATGGTTTCTTTATCTCCGGAACGACTTGAGATATGAAATTCGTGTAAACGCAATTATGATCCTTGTGTCTTAAACAAATATTTAGCCTATGTGATTAATGTTCATTAGTAATAATAACTGTAATTAAACCTTAAATTTCTAGTCCCCGGTTGATATAGTGGCAAGAGCGTGTGACTTCTGTAGACGCGATCCCGAGTTCGATTCCCGGTGGGGGTGCAACATTTCGGTGTTCACCCAGCGTCGTGAGTTTCCTCTAGGAGCGGGCAATGGGGAGGCGAGTAGGTTCGAACCCTGCCGCCGGCCATCCTGACTGAGGTTTTCCAGGGTTTCCCTCAGTTACTCTAGACAAATGAATGCTGGGATGGTACCTCGAAAAGGCCGTGGCACTCTGTGTCACGGGAGTCTCTGTATGGGACATTCGGTGAGTCACGTAAGATGGACACGTCGATATATCAGAAAAGGTTTAAGATATCGGCTTCATGTGAACGGCATGTTCACCATGTTTATAATCACCATGTTTAGAAAATATACTTAAATTTACGTAAATAATAATGTTATATTGAAAAAAAAAGTTCGAGGTTCCATTGCACAATTCCATATTTTCAATGCCTTTATAATAACTCGAAATTCATGATCATTACGTTCATTTGAAGGGGCATTATGGTACTCAACATGTACCCTTTCCTGTCCGTATTACTTTACGGTATTGGCTATCCGCGCTATCTTGGATTTTTAGGTGAAAACAGAACTTTAAAATCTTAATTAGGAGAGAAATGAGATTAGTTCGATTCCCATGTAAATCAATGTACCAAAAATCCACGATGGCCCGGGTAGCCAATACTGTTGTTATTATAGTAGTTTTTAATCCAATTGGTATTATCTGAATGTTTTATGAACTCACAAGGAATTGTGTAAAAAAACAAAAATCTATTTTCAATTTTGAATTTTTTTTTAACGATTTTTTGTTTACAAACATTTCTTATTTCATATGAACAGGACCTGGACAAAAAAATATTAACACCTGTGCACTCTAACAAATCTTTTATTAGTAAGGGGTTCATCGCCCCCCCACCCCCCACCCTTCCTGGTCCGAAGTACAGATTGTATCCTACGTGTGATGGACAAATACATATGCTGTACAGTTTTCACGGGAATACGCAGCCATTGCTCGTTCAAAACAGTCTCAAGTTTCGAAAGTGTCACTGGACGTGGAAACCGATAACGCACTTTACCCTCCAAAATACCCTACACTACCCCACACGTAAGTGAATTGACGTGTTTTGCCTTTTTACCGGTAAGTGATACTTTTTTTTTTAGAAATACATTAACTTCTTATTGCGTAGCCTACGTGCGCAGTAATAAATATGAAGTATGATAGTATCATAGTCTTTTTTCTCAGCCGCAGACACCACACACACTTTATATACATGTTTATGATGCAGAGAGGGCCCCCATGATTAATCCCCGCCTGGGCCCTTTATTTTCCAGTCCGCCACTGGTGACCTTGTGCGTTTTTTTTTTTTTTTTTAAATTTCGAGGCAACGCAGTACCGAATGTGCAGTGTTTTTTGTCAAATATCTTTCTACCAACCTTTTTTTCCTTTCCTAATGATATGTACGGAAAAAGTAGTTTCATCGTCTCGTTCTTGCCTTTTAGGAGGGGTAGGTAAACTTTTGTGACTCACTGTATGTTCTTCCTATGTTGACTGTTGGTTACTGGTTAGGCCGAAAATCAGGAGGAATGCATGGAGATGATGGTACAGAATTTGTATGTTTCAGTTTACGTAACGCATTGCGATCGTTTTACCGTAAGTAAATACTGAGGTAAATAAATCGAAAATCTTAAACAACTGATTGATATGTTTTCAGGATTCAAGTGGTGTGTTTGTATATTTAAACACTGTGAAGTGTGTTAATAATAATTATGATGATTTAAGACGCTGTTATAAAGGTTAAATCCCAAATTCTTAAAACATTTGTTCTTGGGTTTGAAGAGTACATAAAGAGCGAGATTTCATACGAAGTTTTTTTATTAGTAACACACTGTTATTTGCTATTTAGTGGTGTTAATCTCACGGGTTTCAAATATTTGTTCCATTAAAGATCTACGAAATCAAACTGTGCCCTTGTACAAAGTGCATAAAAATATCTTAATTGATATTTTGATTTGTGCCCCTTTGCACATTACCCTAGTTTTTTCTTATTATTATCTGGCTTGCACTTACGGGTCTTTCAGACACATTAGCAGTAAAGTATGAAAAATACTTTATGAAATACACCTAGAGTTTTAAAGGCCTGGAAAAAAACCCGGAAATTTTCGGAATAAAACAGGATTTATTTTTCCACGAGACGAAAAACCCTGGTGTTATTATTTTTTTGCCTTTTCATCACCAACATTAATTACTTATCACATCTAATGCGTTTGTTGTTTAGTTTAGTACAATTAAATGTTCTTACGTTAAAAAAATGCACAAAAACTTTAAATTTTCACCCTTGTACATGAGAGAAAAGTTGTTCACTTTTGTCCTTTAGGCATCCTTAGCTGAGACCAAAAGAAAAAACTTACATAATGCTTCAAAACTTCGTCAGAGGAAGTCCCAGTGTGGGTTTTCTTTTCTAAATATATGTTTTGAACATGAACTAACATTTTAACTAATTCACTGATCATAAAATGTTGTCAGGGACCCCGCAATAGTGAAAAAAAAATGTTATTTTTCAAAGTAGCACGGAAAATAAAAGAAACAAACTATTTTTCCTGTTTTTTCCAGCTTTCAATTTTTCCGTTTTTTTTTTTAAAAAAAAGACTAAATGCACCCCATCAGATAGTTTCGGAATAATTAATTTTCGGAGGAGGAGTAT